>JAYMSZ010000601.1:0-18519 GCA_036897665.1 Pelargonium citronellum
CCCGCCGGCGGCGCTTTGGTGGCTGAGCAAGGTGGAGGCAGTGGTTGTATGAAGAAGATGACGATGATGGAGCAGCCAGAGAGGGAGGGAGAGATAGTGTGTTATATATAGTAGGGTTACTTTTGTAATTTCACAAATAAAATGAGTCACATATTTATCACATGATGTGAGAAAGGAGTATTAGGAATTGGGTCAGAGACTCAACTAAGAGACAAAGTAACGGATCCGGCGGAGGTTCCGTGTCCAAAAATTCATTAGAGCGGGTATGGATTTAAATAACTGACGTGACATCACCTAATTGACCATGATTTATTGGCTGAAAGTCTTTTTTTTCTCGTGCGAAAGGGCTAAAATTTGGTTAGTTTTAAATGAAAGTGGCACTGGCTCATCTTGTATCCAATGCCAATGTATTTGTAATAGAACAAAAACCATCTTGCAGACAAAGGTTAGTATGTCAAGAAGTTGTGCAAATTTCATTTCCACATACAACACAAGCAAAAACAATTTCTGAAACTTCATTTCAAGCATTCGCCCAAACGAACTCATGTAATGTAAACAAAATCTACTATGAACAGATGACACCCGAGTAACTCATGTAATGTAAACAAAACTCGATTTGTTCCATGCAAACGTCTAGACCTGCTTCCTGGTTAATCATCTCTTCCCGCCTTTGCTTCGAGAAGAGCAGCCTCTTCTTCTTGCTGAGAAACAAAAGTAAACAAATCGACCAAGTCAGATTGCTCGATCACATCTCAGATATAGTCACGAGTCGGTGCATAGAGAGAGAAATGGAGAATCACATACCGCAAAGGCATTGAATTCAGTCTCCTCGTTTATGGCGCTTGTGATATCAGGGTCCTCCAGGAGCTCCTGTTTTCAAGAATTGAACCAGGGAATAAATAATAACTGTAGGTTCATAACCCAACCTAGGGTTCCTCTCAAATCATTAACCATATCCACTTTATGTAGCATTTGGATAAAAACCGTTCAGGTCATTCTGATCAGAAAACAAGAATGTGAATCTCATTCCCATTCCCGATCTTGATTCTCATTTATGAACCAAAGTTATAATACACTCGTTTAGGTCAAATAAGACTTTAAGTACACGCAGATATCGACTCATGCTAAGGAATTCTTCCCGAGTGAGAATGTTTCAGTGCAGTCTTGAAAGCGCGGAAATTCGAAGTAATCAAAGTAACTGGACCAGAGATGTATTCAACAATGCAATGTTTCGCACTAATTGAGGTCAACTTAGTTTCTAAGTTCACTAGAGCAGAGAAAACTCGGATCCAAATATTTGTTGATTGGGAATGATACACTGATCGGGAATAAACCCGCTCTCCAAATAAAATTCTCTCCCCTAGCCAGTGTATAGGTCATATATAGTGTTTGCAAAGACAAAAATGATGTATTGACAAAAAAGAAAAATGGATTGCATATTGCTTACATCATCAGCAAGTTGATAAATCCCATTGCTACCCTGCACAAACAAAATAAATAAAAAAATACAACATTAGAAGTTCCAAGCCAACTCATAGATTAGCAAGTCCTAGTTTTCGAACCAACTAAATAGCTTTTTTTAGGACTTAGCAATCATAGAAAGCGTGCGAGAAGAGGATTTTAGATTTTCAATTGGGTTCATGAGCATTTACACCTAGTTTGAGCAAAGATGGGAATTGGGATCAAAGACGTTACCTTAACAGCAATAAAAAGAAGCGGATCTTCTGGAGTGTAAATCATGTAACTCGAGCCATCCTACAACAACAGAAGAACTCTAAGGATTAAACTGTCTGGAATCGTAAATCAAAATCATTCAACTCATGAAGAAAAACCAACACACATGAAAAATTGCAAATAAGTACTCTATTCTTAGCTCCATTTTGCAGATAGCTTCCAATACTTTTTTCGTGGCAACTAACTCACTGTCCTGTACTTTCAAATTTTCCTTTCAACAATGCGAAACTGATGGTGATACCATGATAGTGAGGGCAAAAAAGTATAGGGAGCTATTTGCAAATGGGTCGAGTATATGATACCTATCTAGCAATTTGACCTAATAATTATTACCACGAGATAAGGCAAGAGCGGAAGCTGATTTTTTCAAATTTCATCGAGTGACTGAGGGTAGATTTCAATGACATTTCAAAAATGAAAGAACTAAGTTCCCTATAGATCTAATCAAGTCTTTACCTGAAAGCTTTATGAACATGTGGCCATCTGCACACCGATTTAATGCAATTTTCGCTATAGCTATTGTAAGATTCTAGTCTCTCCAAAATTCAAGATGAAACCATATAAAGAGTAGATGCTACCAAATTAGTGGAATTACCACATGGAAGGTTGTAACTTCTATGCCTTTTGCATCTTCACCATCATCTACAATATTGTAACATCGTTATAAAATGGTATCAGAAATCGTTGAGCTAGTAGTTTCATGCTCAATTTTCGGGGGCCACTCAATGTTCATAATAAACCACATCATGCAATAAGAAGATGATATCGGTTTTGTTATGGGGCATCTTAAGAGTATTAATGTTATTAGGATCTCAACTATCGCCTTAGGCTTTTAGTTGAATCGAGCAAGTTTGGTTATGGCTCTTGCCCGTCATAGATACAAACCACAATAATGGTTTCATTAAAAGATAAATCTATCAATGATTTGTTGTGGCTCGTTAAGCACTAAAGAAATAACAATAAAAATAAATAACGATGAGACCAATACCTGAGTCAATATTAAATATGTCATCTTCACAATAGCAAAATCCTCCCCGTGATGTATAACAAAATCTGAAAGAAATAAATAAAAAAATAACAAAGCAAATGAATACCAGAAGAGGAACTAAGAGAGTGTTTTAAGAAATTCTACAGTTTAGAATATCCACACCATGGTAACCATACCCGCTATTTACAAAATGCACATGTATCTTGGCAAGAGCATATGCAGCATCGGGACGAACAGCTTCAACTTCTTCATCACTGATCTAACATAAGCATGTAAATTACGTGTAATAAGGACAGTGAAGGTACCACAAAAAATCAGATTGAAAATATTTATTTCTCATAATAAACAGCCGAGCTGATAGAAAGATCCTTGATGCTTACAAAATTCACTCAAAAACAAAACAATGATGATGTCTACATATATACTAACATAGAAAATATTAAAATCAAGAGTACTCTCAAGGTTGCGAATGACAATATTAAAGGTTAAGAGATACATTTGAAAGTGAAAACTCTACCTAACCCACATATATCCAACAAGATATTAGAGATGGTAGAATGAACAAAAAAAGTAAACGAACTTAAACACATCTGTAATTGCCAGTATCAAACTGATTCTAGAAATTTCCAGTGTGAAGGCTCAAAAGTTCAATACTTACAACTGACCATCCTTCAAAATTACTACTCTTTAATATAGAAATGGGCCTGCATCCAAAACAATTACATCAATGTATTGATACATAAAACAAAAAGCCTCTACTATTATACTGATATCCAGGAAGAGGAGGAAAATTTTGAAAAAAGCTTTCCAATATCTAAAACCAATACATTACTTACATGTCAGCCGGGCAAGCAAGTATACATTCATCACCTTGTGAACTTCTGAACGCTCTCCTTATAACACACTCTAGTGGCTTTTTACTGTCAGGATCAACCTGTCAATAAATTTTTTTAGAATTTTCAAAATTACGGGATGCAAAGACAAGGAAAAGAACATCACCAACATGGTTCATGAGATATAAAATAATTAAGAATATAACTAGAACTATCCTATTTAGCTTATGGAACCCATTAAATAATAATTTGATTAGAGATAACAAACTCGAATTGTTATAGCTAACTAATACAAAGAACGCCATCCGATTACCAAGCATATGTTCCTCAGTTCCTTATCAAAAAGAAAAGTGAACACTTACATTGCCATATGCATTGTTAGTACTGAATCCAACTTTCCATCCTCCTTAGTGGTAACAACAAGATGCTTGAGACAATTAACACTAGAATTGAGCCTAGAGAACAACTACCAATCAGCTAAATTGACATAAAACCAAACAGAAATTCACTAAATCACTCACAATGGTAACAAGTTCCTTCTTTGAGACAACTACCACTACAATTAAGCCTAAATAACAACTAGCAATCAGCTAAATTGACATGACATGAAATCAAACAAAAATGCCCTAAATTACTCACAATAGTAGCAAGTTGCTGTTTAAAAAATTGACACAAGAATTGAGCCTAGAGAACAACTAGCAATCATCTAAATTGACATAAAACCAAACAAAAATGCACTAAATTACTCACAATGATAACAAGTTGCTTTTTTGAAACAGCGATCACAAATGCAATAAAACCAACAAATTACTCACAAAAGGTAACAAGTTGCTTCATTGAGACGGTTGATAATACAATTGAGCCCAGAGAACAACTAGAAATCAGCTAAACTGACATAAAACCAAACAAAAAATCGGCAAATTACTCACAATGGTAACAGATGCTTCTCAGACACAATTAACACTGTAATTGAGTCTAGAGAACAACTAGCAATCAGCTAATTTGACATAAAAACCATACAAAAACACATAAAATTACTCCTAATGGTAACAACAAGATTTTCTTTGAGACAATCAACACTATAACCGAGCCTAGAGAACAACTAGCAATCAGCTAATTTGACACAAAACCAAACAAAAACCCAGCAAATTACTCACAATGGTAGCAAGTTGCTTCTTTGAGAAAGTTAACACTAGAATTGAGCTTAAAGAACAACCATCAATCAGCTAATTTAACACAATAACAAACAAAAAAGCCCTAAATTACTCACAAGGGTAACGATTCGCTCCGACGAGGTCATGTGTACTCTACCCTCAGCATCCACCTCGAATCCAGCCGGAGGATTCAGCAGCGTCGTCGGTTGGTGGCCGGAGCCACCCTTGTTAAACTCCGACGGCTCATCAACCCTATAATCAGCTTCACCGCCACGACGCAAAGTCGACGCCTTTGACTTGGACTTGGACTCAAACTTGTCAGCACCACGTCCACCACCACCACCTGTATTTTTACTCTTCTTGTTGTTGGGCGGAGAAGAGCGTCTACTGGTGGGTCCGGTCTGGGGCTTGGCGGCGCGACAGAGGGTGAGTCCGGCGGTTGGGGCCGATTTCGGGAATGAGACTGAGAGTGAGAGCCTGTGGTGCAGAGAGAAGGGAAGGTTTCTGAGAGGGAAAATGGAGGAGAGATTTGAAATTGTAGAGCCTGTGAAAGCCATTTTAGGCGAATAGAAGTGTATTGTTGCGGCGGCGCGTGGGAATTGTGGCGGTTGCGCGTGAGGGTTTATCTGTGGTTTTGGAGAAATGGAAGTTGAGCGGTGGCGGGATCTATAGTGAGTGTTAGTTTGTGGATTATGCTTCAAAATAGTGTCTATAGTATTCACTTTTTTGTCAATTTGACCCTTAAGTTTGTTCTTATCTCAAATTTGTCCCCTCAGTGTCTATTTTGATTCAAAATTGTCCTTTTTATCATCTATTTTGTTTCAAAACTATCGCCATATCGGTGTCATAGAGTTGGCAATTCAAGTCAGGACTTTTCGGGTCCAAATTGAAAAGTCCTAATCAACAAGAGATGTCACTTTGTGCGCGTTACAATTCGTGGGTCGGATTGCATGAATGTTTGACGGACTGGCCCAAAACTCATGTACTAGCACTTGCTCGACGGATAATATTGAGTATGAGTTAGCAAAAAGTGGCTCGTGGGTTATGTGAGTGAGTGAGAGATTGCTCTCTCAAAATTTCATATAATATCAACACGAAAATTCTCTCAAGAAACAACAATATGAAATTAACAACATAAAAAATCAAAACTTAGTGTCACAAGACTACAACTTTATCGTTACGGCGCTATGCCAACACCCACTTCCAAAATTCCATAAATAATCTTTAAAAGTAGCAACCAATTACAAAATAGCTTGTAACCTCTCTTTCACCAAATGAAAACTTATTACAATACCTCATAAATTGGTAGCAATTGGCTTAAGCCTCTGAAGATGCACTATTGACAGTACCTCAGCTACAACAACATTGAAACAGAGAGCAGCATTTGCTGCTAATACATGTTTGTGAGATGTTTCTGTGATCTTGAATCTATCTATATAGGAACTGATCATTTCAAGTGCAAATTGCTTCGACGGCGAGTCTCTTGGTCGTTTCGTGACACGAATTTTTACCGAAATTCTCTTTTGTGAGCTCAATGCTACAATCATTTTTGCCTAAACATGCCTGCAACAACAATGTGGAAGCAAGTCATGAAACTAGTACATTTCGATCTTCCCACACTCGAGGAGTTAGTTTTACAAGTTCCCGAATATGTGAAACATTATGCAGAAATGCGAAGACCTACTTTACTTATTTCATTCACACGTTCTATCAATTAGAGTTGGCAATTCAGGTCTCAACATGTGACACGACACAAAATAAAATAAGTGTTACGAAGAAGTGAATATGCATGCTGAAATAGAGTAGTTGTTACCTTTTCGACCATTGAAATGGTATTGGGATCGTGACAGTCTCCGGTCTTGTAAGATCCACACTTTCCAGTTGGAGTTCCAAAGCTGGCAAATTTTACAGCTGATATACGAGTATTCTTAGCGCACTTCAGATGTGCAGTTGCTTTCTTCGAAGACTCGAGTTCCAAGGATGGGTGATCTTCTGCGACCAAAGCACACACGCCTGTAGTTTTCCGGCTTGAGAACTTGATCTTTGTTGGATCTCCTCCTTTCTCCTCGAAGATCACCAGTACATTTCCCGATGGCTTGAACCAAGATCGCGGGACATGGTACCTGATCCATGATAAACATTAACTTTTAAAAAAGAATGCTTATATCATGAGCATCAACTAAACTCAGAGCTTGCTGTGTTGTCAGGTTGTGTTAGAGGTTAAATACGTGTTACATGAGCCAATAGTACAAATGCATTACCATCTCTGTGTTGGTTCGCCGCAGCCAGTGTTGCATTTGTCTGGCATGAATTTGCCTCGGTAATTGCATTCTTGGACACACTCATTTTTAGGGGCTTTCCTTGGCCAGTATCTTCCGATTTCTTCACCATTCAACCAAGCCATCCCTTTCCCCATTTTAAGCATATCCAATCCTACGGGTTCATCACCAGGAGGAGCATCCACAATAGCCTGAAAAATCCACGTAATTATCATTGTACCTAACTCTTCATGAAAGGCTAGTCGATTTTTCTTCACAATAAAAGTAATCTTTACAACTGTTTTTACCTTGTACCATGTGAGAGGCTGTCCTTTTGGCGGTTCTGAGGTCGATACCCAGTTTTTGCTGTTTAAACCGTCTCCCTTGTATATATTTAGGCTTTCTCCTTCCACTCCAAGCTGTAGAATACAAAAGAAAGGAAGGCAATGATGCAAGCTAAAAAGTTGACCGTAGCATTTGGATTGTAATTTTTGTTCAAGAATGGGAATGAGACTCTCATTCTTCATGTTAGGAATAGAACTTTTCGGTCATGAGAGGGTTTGGGAATGAGAATCTCATTTCCATTCCTTTTCTCATTCCATTTTTTGTTTAATCCAAACGCTACATTAGATTATGAAAGAACTAGAAAAGAGATACCTTATAAGTCCAAGTATTTGCAGATAAGTCCATTGTCCCGTTGTTCAATCCCTTGATCGTGACACTCGTTAAACCAGCCGGTGAAAATTCATAATAGGGTCCTGCTGTCTGAAAGTAAATGCAATAGCTAATAATGTCAACAATCCATATCAATATCACGCAAACTTACACACACAGTCAACATAGTAACCTTCAGAAACTCTTATAAAAAAAAAGTAGCCTCCAGAAACTATAGAAAACAAAACTATTTACGGGACTTGACTACTCGAGTACATAAGCAAAGAAGAGTAACTCACTGCGAGGCCAACTGTCATGCTTAGTAGGTCAATTTCATTCTTCCCGGCCTTGAGAGATATGGGTTTCTTGAGTTTGAAGGGAGAATGTGTGCCATTTCCAGTTCCAGTACCTGAATAGAAATACACGTTAAATCAGCTCATTGAAGCTTGTATAGAAAATTTTCACGAGAAAACAATATAAAACGCTGGTGGAGTTTGGCTGTGGTGAGTGATTAAAGGTACAGAAAGTATGGTTCATAGCAGTGACTACATTTGAAGGAGCAGCCCAAGTACCAATGATGCAGGAGATGAAGCACCATTGAGCCAGACAGTGACGTCAACAGATTGAGCTGAAATTCGCAGACCAAGCGAAATGGGACAATGAACAAGACTACATGTCCATGATGTGTGCCTAGGCCGTATTCTCGCATTCTGAGCTAGTTTGAGGGTGTTTTGGTCATTTTCCTTTCTTTCCTTTTTTTGGAGATTTTATTTAGTTTTTTTTTTTTTTTCAGTGAGGCAATTCATTGTTCAAGTACCGGCTTAAGAGCTACTAGAAATCAGTACTTTACACTATTGGGACTTTGAATGTGTAGCTCGGACCATCGGGCCATTTTAAAAAGAAAAAAATTAGACAATTGCTGAATTATATTAAAAGAAACAAACTATTACCTTGAAATTCCTTGTTAATAAAAACATGGACAGTGTGACCTTTCGATTCAACAATAAGAACAGGCCGGCCTCCCTTCTTTAAAAACTCTTCATTGTCGGAAATTGTTATGCTGCCCAAGATATTTACAAGATGTAAGAAAGCTACAATAACTGTCTGATGGACATAATTACACAAGCTGCAATAACTTTCTCCAACAACTTTTTATCTGAAAATGGATTTTTCTTTAGAGAAAGATTTACCTTGTTGTGTGCCAAAGGTAATCAGTAGAATCTTTCGTGGTATTTATGTGATCTACAAAACCATTTTTCACGAAGTCCGCTTGTCCCCAAATCCCAGCATTCTCAACAAATATTTCCCATTTGAGAACTTTCACATCATCATTTGGTACCATTTCGACTCTGGAAGTTTGTGTTCCAACCTGTTGAATTTGCATCGATAAGTGAAGGATAATCCAAAGCATGAATCCAATGACGTTTCAATATTAAAATTAGCTATTTTTCTGATGGTATGATTTAGAAGGCATTTTAAACTGATATAATAATCATAATAAGTATTTCCCGATGCAAATTGGCTGACTTTCAGAAAGTAGAATCGTTCAGTGGTTCGCATCATGCATGCATGTCAGTCTATCTATTCAAATTTCAAAGATACCTTTGCAGTGTTAAACGCCACGTTCTTGCAGTCGGGTAATATGCTAACTGACCATGCCGGAAGGTGATATGATATGTTTTGAAATTGTACAATCTTGTCGTCTTTGTCATCTTTGTTGGAAATAAAGGCAGCACATGCTCCTGAAGCATCTTTATATACATCCGCCTATCAAACAAATATGGGATACAGATTAAACGCAACGGTCTTCGTAGAATATCGGGAAATGCAAATGGTGAAGTATGGAACTTGAAAACACAGATCGTTACCTCTTGGTTCGGACCAAGTGACAAAAGAGTCGGCTCCCCATTCAGCAATGCATGTTCACACAATTTAATAGCTTTATGAAGTTCCTTTAGGTGTCCCCACTTTGGAAGCCTAGGTAACCCTGTAAACCATACGGTAAATCATAATATCAACATTTTGATACTAAATTTCGATAATAAAAATATGTTCATATCCCGACAACAAGGGTTAGCGACAATCGCTAGTATGAGAATTGTAGAATGATCACCATATTCATCAACCGGTGCATCGTAGTCGTAGCTTGTGGTAATGAATGGTCCGCCAGCAGTACGGCCAAAATTCGTCCCGCCATGGTACTAAATTGCAAAACATCAGTATTAATGTAAAACAACGTAAAGTACCGAATATAACCTTACTGTTTACTGAATCAAACTATATCTAGACCTCAAGTGCATGAGATAGAAATTTTATGGAAGTACCATATAGTAATTGTGTACACTCCCGCCTTTCTGAAAAAAACGAGCAACAGCGTAAGCAACATCCTCAACTGGCCTGTGAGGATCTCTGCCTCCAAATGTTTTGAACCTGAAAAAAGTAGAAAAACAATCATATCACATCTAAAAATTAATAACGTGATCTAATATTAGCTTCTCCACAAAAAAATCAACTCAGAGTAATAAACATTACACATGTTTTATTTAACAATAAGTTTCAAAGATTACATGTTTTTTTATAAACAATTCGAGTCTTCTATTTTGACTTGATTGTTTTCTACATATTCAAATACAACTAGAATGACTAAACATCAAAAGAGAGAGCGAATGAGAAACATGAGTCGTTACCATCCAGGCCAATTCTCAGTCCAAATTTTTGGCCTGTTTGGAGAAGTAGGTTTGAAATCATCACAATAGAAGGAGTTACAGGTGTCGATCTGTAAGAAGAAAATACAAAATATTATTCAAAGAGCTCAGTATTGCAATTCTCAGTTCCAAAGCTCGCCAATAAAAAAACTGGTCCTAAATTTGGACAAATTCACAATTTGCTATATTTGAAAAGCATATGGACAACAAAAAGTATTGATAATGCTTCCAACATTATTAAATCAGCACTAGAAGTTTGCAGCAGCCTTATTTCGAACGTGAATTACCGCATCTGATCAATATTCTGATTGAAAGATTGTGGTTTTAGCCTGAAGAAATGTACTTATAAGAACCCACAAAAGGTTCAAGTAAATGACACACAGTGAAACAAGTATTCAACTTTACTGTATGTTATGCGAAGTTTTTATTTCCAAAGAAATAGAAATGCACTAGGTTTAAGATACTGTCAGGAACCAAATTGGTTAGCTTACAGGGCATGTCTCGTTTTTTTTTTTCATTTACCTAGTGTTAGTGGTAACTGGAATCTACGTTTACCGAAGTACTATAAAGATGAAGGTTCACACTACGAAAACTTTTTGAGGATTTTTAGAAATAAAGCTCACCACTGGATCAGGAGCATCCCACTGTTGGCACATAATCCATGGTACACCTATATTTTGAGAAACGGCCATTTTAGCAGCCCACATGGCATATGTCTTCCCCCCATCTCCATAGAACTTTTCATAATATCCATATTCGTTCTCGACCTGCACTAGAAAGATGAATGTGAGACGCAACTCAACACTCTATTGTGAATACATATAAAGCAGTCATATATAAGCAAATTGGTGATAAACTACGAATGCGGAAGAAACAAGTTTACAATAGAAACATGAACTCACGTAAATTGTCAGACAATGAGCACGTGAACAAACCCTACATTGAATCTCAATATAGCCCCGAAATTATTGAAACAGAGGAAACAAAACTCGTAAAGATTGCTTTTATACACAGCTCTAGATTGAATAAGAATAATTTTTTAGCATTCATCTGACAGTAAATTTGACACAGTTCATATAAGAGTTTACTTGCCTGGGCCAAGATGATTGGACCTCCTTGAGAAGCAAAAAGTTTCTCACGTTTCATGAGATCCACTATGACAGTCATGAACCTCTGCATGTAATACTGATTGTCCCAAAGAAACCAGATCAATTAAACTGAACCCACATTTGAGTTGTACGGGAAAAAAGGAATTCAAGATATATACAAGGAATAAAGATTCTTGCAATACCTTAAAGGGCTTATTATCTGTTCGGAACACAGTGCCAGGCACATAATGCAACCAAACAGGCACGCCACTGCAGAAATTGATAGTCATAATAGAAATAAGGAATAGTGAGTAACAACACTAACGAACGATTGTGAAATCAAGAAACTAATTTATTGTATCTATAAGTATACCCATAATTCCATTCTGCGGCAACAAACGGCCCAATTCGTAGAATCAAATACATGCCAGCCTGCTGAACAATCTTCACAAACTTGACCAGATCGAATCTTCCCTCAAAAGAATACTAGAAGTCCTCCAAATAAAAGGTACAAAAGAAAAGAGATCAACTCAACATATAGTACATTGATGAATTTGAATCTTACGTATTGATACAGTAAAAAAACTTTGTGTCACTCACTTTTCCTGGAGATAGTTCGTGTCCGTTCCAAAACACATACGTTTCTACCACATCGATCCCTCCTTCTTTAGCTGTTTGAACAAGCCCCGGCCACATCTGCAACAAACGAATTAACACAAAAATGACTAACATTATCACAAACTCTAATCTCAATTCTGAATGGTCAAACGAGACAATCACTTTCTTCAAAGTTTTCTCGGGAACCAAACAAACACAAAATACATTGATGAAGAAAAAAACCAAATACAAGAAAGACATTCAAAATAGGCAATCACATATAAACCCAGATTGTGCATTTCAGTGAAGCAATTAAACAAACAGTTGGGCTGCATCAGATCAACCTCTTCCTAAAGACCCCCAACAAGGCATAAAATCTTATAATTCAATACTATGAGCTGGTTTATTGTACTTCATTTTCAGTTATTTTTTCACATTAAACCCAAAAATCAGAATGGCCTAAGGATTTGAAAGCTTCAATCTCTTTCTACTGGGTTTTCTAGGTAACCAAACAAACACAAAACACAGTGATGAAACAGCTACAACTTTTTTGCTAAGTCTCATATTGTAACAATCAGATTTGCAAACAAAAACCAACCCAATTCAAGAAAATGACTCAAAATGGGCAATCGCATATAAACCCAAATTGTGCACTGTAAAATGGTTCATTGCCCTTCATTTTACATCAAACCCAACAATCAGAAAGGTCTAACGAGTCGAAAGCTACAATCTTTTTCTCCTGGGTTTTATCGGGAACCAAACAAACACAAACAAATAGTCATGAAAATGCGATAAAATTGTGTATCAATCTCTCTTACCCCAGGGACACTGCGAGGGTAGTGAATAGCAGAGGAAATGAGGAGCTTTCGCTGGCCATCGATGATGAGTGAGCGATGATCGTACGATACATTGGCCGCTGATGCAAATCTGGAGAAAGAGAAGAAGAAGAAGAAGATGGAGAAGAGTAGCAGAAGTAGAGGCGTAACCGCCATAGTTGCTATTTTTAGAAAGCTTTTAGCTCAGTGAAGTGATTTGGAGCTTTATAAAGAGACTGAGCTGAGGAGTGAACAGTAGATAGTGAAGGAAGAGAAGGATCTGAACAGGGATTGATGATCAAATATTTTCTAATCAATTTTATAGGGGATTTTTCCAATTAAAAAATAGATTATATTTATAATGTAAGTGCAATTCATGAGATTGTTTTATTTTAGTTGTCAAACTAAATAAATTTATAACCAATTTGATTTTTGTTTTGTTTTAATTTTTAAATTATTTAATTCAAATCATTATAAAAAAACAATGCAATGATAACTCATCCCCGTCCTACTAACAAAGGACTGACGTAAAGTCGGAGTGTCGAGCTAACTCATAGACGAACTTGTTTGCATAACGACTAATAAAAAATGTCGATGTTTTCAAAACACAAAGAATCACCTATGACTAGCCCAAAGTTGCTACCATTATCTATTAGATCCCTATAGCAAAGCTTTATTATTGTTTAGACATGTGTTAATTTCACGATGATACTCCTCCACTCGAACGTCTAACTCCACTACATCATTGCCCGAAAAGCACATCGTTTACCGCATTTGGCTGGACCGGACTCATCCAAGAACAACATCCACTTCTAAAGTAGATCCCACTTGCCCCTCTACCCACCCAACTTCCACCAAATTTAACTAGATTATTAAATATTCGAACGTTGCCCCATCTACATTTTTCTAAGAGAAAAATATATATCAGTTGCAACCTAAACATGTCAATGAGATTATGACGCCTCATTAAAATTCACTTTTACCCACCCAAGTGAATTTGTGGGACGGAGCGACCCGCTCGGATCCGTAATTTTAAATGAGGTGTCACTACCTTATTAATGCAACTGATATCAGTCAACTGATGTCCATATTACTCTTTTTCTAAACTATTTCTGTAATTTTGCTTTGTAAACTCAATTTAACGTCCATCTCAGCGCTAACAGAAGTCATAATTTCATGGATAATTGTCTAACATTTGCTCGGTACTTTTCTTTTTATTGCACAATATATTATTATTGTGATTTCACACATTTTTGTTTATAAAAAAGGTGGATTTTATAAATACATATAGACATTCACCATTGTCTGAAAAATGACAAACCAAAATCCTGGTTACGTAATTAAACAGCTGTGTCCTTACACATCAATAAAGCTACCTTTCTTTTATCCAAAAATATAAATAAAACAAAAAGAGTAATTAATGCTATAAAGTGATGATTAGGACTGACTAAGCAATGATTAATACTAAATCTTACGCGGAAACATCGTCCAGACAGGTCTTTGGTTATTGTTTTGCTCGAAAACGTATCTTAGAAAGATCTATTAATCATTGGCCCCACCTGAACCAAATACAGAACTAGAAATCTACATTATAGTATTCTTAACCACGATGAAATGCAGAGCGTTACTACCACGCGCTTCTGTGGGGTTCCGAGGTGTGTTGTGTTGACAATGCACGATGACTAGGGCGCGTGATGGGAGTTGGAAAACTTGTCCTAAAGTAGGTCAGTTTACACGTGCGATAACCGGTCGGTGAGCCGACAGTGGATGTGATATTATCGGATTGGAGACAGTAGAATCGGGGGTGTTTGGGCAATAGTAAAACCTGGATAGCGGTGCTCCCACTAAACCTTGTTTGGCTCGAGTTTATTTATCAGTCGAGCGACACAGCAGAGGTAGCTCTCTCCTTTTAACCTAAATAATCTACCCCATACTATTAACAGAAAGACTCAAACCCGAAACTTCAAAAAAAATCCAAAACCATTAAACTGCTTAGTGGGTCGAGTTTGTTTAATTTCATGCTGATACAACATAAATCGAATCTGACACAAGAACCGTATGGGAACAAAATGTGCGTGTTTGCCCGGCCGAAGATGTTTCAACTTTTCTGTTGACAGCATATCCATTCCATACAAGAATCTATGTTAAATTCCTCTAAAATCCAAATTTAAACACACCTGAAGACCTTGCATTGGTACTAACCATACAGTTAAAGACAATTAGAAAATGTTAAGAAAGATAAAGATCTGGCAAATACTGTTCTCTTGACAAAACTTGGAGGCACATATTTGAGGCAGGTTCTTCATTTTGTTTATCTTGTAACAGTTGATCTTGCACTCATGGATGTATGGTATGTGGTGCTTCTCTGTTTCCTATACGACGAATAAACATCATCGTACTGACTCACCTCGTTTGGATTAGCTGTTGCACCGAGCCCCAACCTTCCCGAGCTACTTGATCCCGGCTTCCGCTCTACAGTACCATCGGCGTATATCCCTGTCTCCGGGTCCACCTGCAGCAGGTTAGGAGGTGGTGGAATGCATGCTCCTCCCTTGCGAACAGGAGATGCTCTCTCGTAATCATCGTCTTCATCTTTTGAATCGGATTTCATGGGTCCCTCGGAAGGGTTGACTTCTCCGATTTCCTTGAAGAATTTAGACACTCTTTCAAGAACGTCCGAGGGAGAAATGTTGGATGGGGGAATCACTGTCGGGATATCCAATGGGCTTAATGGAGAGTACGGGACCCCACTACCAATCTGCATCTTTTTCACCATTCCGGGGATGAGACCGGGTGGAAACAAAGGATATGGAGGCAATTTTTCGCCAATGTTAGCTGCTGGAGTTGGCATTGGTTGCATAGATGATGGAATGGAAGGATTTAAGGGCATGGACCCACCATATACATTTGGAGGGATGGAGCTTGGAAGAAACGGCTGGGGTGGTTAAGATTGGGGGAGTCATGGCAGGACCAGGGTGCCCTTGTTTATCGGGATGCTGTTGAACTGGTAGACTTGGAATGACACCTTGCTTATCAGGCTGCCATTGTGACGCACTGTGGTTAGTCGTTTGTTGAGATCCTCCTGCATCAAAAGAAAAACAAATGTAATTTCTACCTAGAAGACTAAGAAGATAACTTTTAACACCAATGACAAACCACCATATTGTTAACTTAAGGGTTCGTTTTGAAACTAGTACTCTCTCCGTCCCAAAATGAGTGTTCTCGTATTCATGTGTTAAAGATACTAACTTATAATGATATTATTCACAATTCAAGCATAACTAAAGACCTATAAAAAGAAAGATGACTATCATTTTGGGACAAAAATTCAAGTTAAACAAGACACTCATTATGGGACAGAGGGAGTATTTCATTTGAATTTCTGGCTTTATGCCAAATTCAATGTTTGAATGGTCCGAGAATTTGGCTTTGGATTTTGATAGACTCAAATCCATTACAACTCAAAACATGCATCAACTATGAGATTTCAATTGACAACTCTCACCACTGTCATTTTGAAATTCCATAGTTTCCCAAACATTAGATTTGAATTTGAAACCATGAATTTCAAATAAATTCAAAGAATAAGAGCAACCAAAAGCTCATTACCATGGTGTCACTCTCACAAGGAAATATTGACTTCCAAATGTCCTCAACATACATATGAGAGAGAGCAAGAGAGATACCTGTAGCAGATAACTCTTTTGAGGGTGGACCACCAACCATTTCTCCCTCAAGTGCATAAATGGCATCATTATCATAAACTTCCTTCGAAGCCCAAAAATGTAAGATCTTCTGTAACCGAGACTGATTTTGCTCCTTGTCTTGAGGATTGTGGTAAATCCTGGCGAGCATGGAGCCTATAACAGGCTTAAATGCTAGTGCTTCATTATCAAGTTCATGAGGGTTCATCCTTCGCTGTAAGCTGAAAAATGCAGAAAGTGATGTTCAAGAAGAGTGTAAAAGCAAATGCTATACGCAAAGAAACATTAAAGTAAACACAAAGTGCTCGCATTCCAAGAGGTACATATTCAGGAATTTAGACAAGAAACCAACGTCCTTGTCATATTCAATCCTAGAACAAAGTTATGTGGCCAAATACAAGCCTCATAGATCATTATCATTGTTTGAATGGCAAAATGTTACCACTAAGTTCCAAATTAGAGGCGTAAAAGCAATGTAACCACAGTTAATCTACTTGAGATGTATTATCAACACAATTTTAGACATGACACACTATGAAGCAGAGCTGTTGCTCAGAAACAGAAGCATAATATCATAGTATATTTCAGATTTAACACGGCTTAAAATATTTAGGACAGGTTGGACACTGCAAAAGCATAGCAGCTTTTGGATCATGGATGCATTAGAGAACTTTAATGATCCCCAAGAACAACCCAGGAAATTAATACAAGTAAAACAAACACTGAGATATTTGCAACTAACAAATGTGTAAATTGATTGAAGTTCAAGGTGATGTCAAATTACATTTAATATGGCCCTGCATTTCGGGCCATAAAAGGGTGCTCAAACAAGAATCTTAGGATGCGCGTGGTTAATAAAAACAATTTCCCACTTCATTATCAAAAAATATGAGCAATTCATAAACATTGTGGCTGGTTCATAATGCAATTGTTTTGGCAAAAAATTGCTGAAAAGGAAGGATAACTGTTCTCAAATGAATTTCTTAAAAAATGAGAACATGATATCAAACTAATTACACTCAATTATTTTATTGATTCTCAATCAGCCATTATACTATTTGGAATCTGCAATTGAAATCATCAAGGAAAAATAACTAACAAAAACTACTACTACAATAGTGCAGAAGTACCTGTCAAAAAGAATGTCATTAACCAGATATATTATGTGCAATTGCCTCTCAGAATCATCCAGTGCAAAGACCCTTTCTCTAAGTGCCTCTGCTAGAGCTGGTGCAAATGGTGACCTCTGCATAAACCAAACCTTGGCACTTTTGATAGACTCTTTAGTACCACTAAGGCTGGTGAGCACATTACCAAGTTCCATTGCAACATCAGATGGAAGTGGTCCAGAAAGACCTTTGAAAGACTTGGATGATTGATCATACTCTGGCCTCCCATGATTCATAAACGACGGAGGGTGCTGATGGAGCTGCTGCTGATCATAGAATGGAGGGTAGGGAGATTGGTGCATTTGAGGAGTACCCAACAGTGAGGCTGAAGCCCCCGCAGCAGCACTATTCATAGGAGGAGCATTCATGGGAGATGAATTCATCATAGGACTCTGCGAAGGATGCATCACAGGTATCGATGAGGGTGGAAAAGAAGGATTGTAGGGGGTGCCAGGGAAACGTGTAGATACAAAGAGCATGTAACGGTAGTAAGCATGCCCCTCGCCACCAAATAGAAAACCATAAGCAGGATTGTCTTGCTGTTTTTCACGAATCATAGCTTCAAACTCAGGACCATTCTTTGCAGAGTACTCTACAAGTTTGTCAATACGCTTGTGGAGCTCAGGATCAGAAGGCGGAGCCGCTGGGGCTGGTGGAGCAGAATCAAATGGTCCGTGGAAAGGCGAAGGAACAAGATGAGGGGGCATATGTGGAGGGAAGGCTGGTGGTGGCTGTTGTTGCTGCTGAAGATGAAGAAGATGAGCATGAGGGAGGAGTTGTTGTGGTTGCTGCTGGCAAATGTGGGGGGGGGGGGGGTGTT
>JAYMSZ010000602.1:0-18516 GCA_036897665.1 Pelargonium citronellum
TCGTCCAAGTCATCATAAAAAAATAATTATGTGTCATACCTAGTTAAATGACACATCACTTTGTACAAAATTCTTTTTACAATAATTGAGACATATAACATTACTCATAATATAATACATATATCTTTGTTCAAATCAACGCTACAATAAGAATCATTTGTGTGGATAAGGGATATCATATTTTGTAACCTTTTGTTATTGTTCATGTGTTAACGAAATCATGGAAAATCACAATAAGACAACGTCAATTGACAATTGTAGGAGTAGGACAATTCCAGAAGGTGAAGATGATATTGTTATTGAAGCAAAGCAAGCAGAAGCAGAAGCAGAAGCAAGCAGTGTACGGCTTTCAAATTCCGCGAGAACGTGGCTCTACACTTATCACCCATCACATTCGCACCCATATTAATTGACTTTTTTAGCGTTAATTTTTTATTTTTCCCCGATGGTTTCACTTTCTGCAACGAAGTGGGCTATGGAGCCGGCAATGAATTGGCTCACTTTCATCGTCTTCCTCTTCCTGGATTTTCTCGACGCTGTTCTCTGCATACTTTTCAGATTTCTAGATGCGCTCTTTGAAGAAACGCCTTCCCATTGTTATTGCAGCACCAACAGGGGAGAGCTGGGTGGAATTGCAGTAGATGGCAACGAAAGCCATGCCTCCGAGACTTTGTACGGGAGGAGGAACATTTTCCAGGAAATGGGTCTTCTCCGATTTGGCAGAAAATGGGGGGATTTTAAGAAAAATGGTGGTGGTGGTAGGGTTGTGATGAACAACAGATGGACTGACTGTGGGTGTGAGAGCTGTCTTTCATGGATGAATGATGCTGATCAGAAGCTTCATTTTGTGCTCAAGGAGACTCCACAAGGTAATTAGGAGCCAATTAATCTCTTTTTCATTTTGATTTGAATTTTTGAGTTTGATGATTTGTTGGTTTCTAACACTGCATAAATCCAATTTAGGCATGAATTATACGGTGGAGCATTGTGTTCCAGATGATTACTTTGAGAAAACATTTGTGCTCCATCATCTAAGATTTTAATGGGTGTTTGGATTCGAGCTTTTTGGTCAATTTGTATAGGCTTGTTTGAAATAGTTAGTGTTGGCAATTTGAAATGACATCTGGTTTTCTCATCATAAATTCCTCACTCTGCATGGTTGTGGAAAGTGGAAATTAGGCTAAAACTTTTGGACACTACAGCCTACAAGCAGCAGCCCTATGAACCGCACAAGTCCTTGTTAACTCAGTTTTTGCTGCTCTTACATGTATATGTGTTCATTTTAAATATGTTTGTTTGAAACCATTAGTATGTATGAGGAAGTTTGAAATGATACTTACCATTAAAAAAAAACATCTATTTTTGTCGTCATATATTCCTTGGTCCAGCAAACTTATTAGTTGGTTCTAAATGGTTGTGGAAACTAGGCTAATTCTTTCAGATATCATCTGAAAGTTTAGACACATGCCCCCATTAACTCAATCCGAGCAGCTTTTATACTTATTTGTGTTCATTTTTCTGGTTAGGGTTCTCATTTTCAAAGTGTTTGGGGTTCAAATTCTTGTAATGTTGTTCACCAATTTGGTACAATGTTAAGTGACCAATAGTGGTGCTTGTACAGAGTGATTACTGATGATTTAGGTGTCAAATGTTTTTGCAGCCGCCGTTGAGGATTACCAGGGAACACCAACTGAAAATGTTATTTTCATACACGGGTTTCTTTCTTCTTCTTCATTTTGGGCGGAAACAGTTTTCCCACAATTGTCCAAATCCTCAGAGCGTCACTACAAGTTAGTTTCCATCGACCTCTTGGGATTTGGAAGAAGCCCAAAGCCAAGGGATTGTTTTTATACGCTGAGTGATCATTTGGCCATGATTGAGAAATCTGTGATCCGTCCATTTCAGTTGAATTCTTTCCATGTGGTGGCACATTCCATGGGTTGCATAGTAGCAACAGCCTTGGCAGCAAAGTACCCAGAATCTGTGAAGTCAGTAACCTTGGTAGCACCTGTGAGTCCTTAGTTCTTTGCAAAATGCTTGAAGTTTGCTAACACATATACGTTACTGCCATATGCAACAAATGATGTATTTCAGTCATATCTGTGATGTTTGTGTATGACTAATTGATTATAACTTTATGTTGTTCTTGACCCTTCAGCCTTATTGCCCTTATTCTGAAGCCAATGCTAGTAAAGTTGCTCTCGAAAGATTCGCACAGAAGAAATTGTGGCCACCGATGGCATTTGGATCATCAGTTATGTCGTGGTATGAACACGTGGGTAGATGTGTCTGTTTCCTTGTATGCCGCCACCACAGGACTTGGGAATGGATAATGAAACTACTTACTCGGAAAAGGTAACTAATTGCATACTGTTCTTCAATCTTCACTTGAAGTGGCTGCTCGTAGTGTAAACTTGCGCTTACCTTGTTACCATTATTGTTTAGGGAACTGCACTATATGGCTGTGGACTTCACTAGGCACACCCATCATTCAGCTTGGCAGAACATGCATAATGTGATCTGTGGGGGAGCCAAATTCATGGATGGATACTTGAAAGTTTTGCACAATTATGGAGTGAAAATCAGTATTTTCCATGGTGATAGAGACTCCACAGTTCCTATTGAATGCAGTCACATCATCAAGATGAAGTTTCCAGATGCAAAGGTTAACATAGTCCCTGATGCTGATCACACCACTGTTATTGTTGGCAGGGAGATGGATTTTATACAAAGTTTGGAGCATATTTGGGTCCCAAGATAAACTTTCAGATTATATAAAACATTTCAAGCAAGTAGCTCAAAATAATACAACTGTATTTGTCTCTTTAATGTTCTTGTCATCTGAAATTAATGGAGGTCCAACAATGACACTGTATTTACCTAAAATTGGGTAATTGTCCTATTATTTTATCTGTTTTAGAGAAATGTAATGCTCAAACTAGAGATGGTGACAAGGGTTTCAGGTTTGGTATGGGTTGGATTTTTTCGAGTTCGATTTAGAAAAATCTAAACCCAAACTTGACCCAAAAGAGGGTGCTGGTTCCAGATCAAATTTTGGGGTTACATGTAGAATATGTGGGTTCATGTGAGTTTGACCGATTCAAAATTGATCGGATTTCTTTTATATTTTTATGCGATTCATGGATTTTTGGTAACTTTGAGTTCAAATTTAAATTGTCGGCTTTAATTCCAGAAAAAAAGAAGGAAAATTGATGGTTGAGATTATTTTAACATACTTCACTTGAATTCGTATTTGATGCATAATTAGTGTAACACTATCAATAAACCACGATATGTCACCTCATCAAAAGAAAATTTTAAATTTGTTGAGGGGTTTTTTTAATGTATAAATTACTTTAAATATCTAATATAAAAAAGAGTATAGAATAGTAAACCAAATAAAAAATTGGCTTAGTAAATCCATCTATAAAATTATGGATACATTCTGACAAATTGAATAGATACGTGTGGAAAATCAACAGGACGTCGTCTTCTCATTAGTTTGACTAAATTTGACAAAAAAAATTATGACTTAAATTCTTCATCTATAAAAAACACACTTAAAGATAGCAATTAATTGTATTTGTCTTAAAGAGGAAGCTATACTCTTGACCTCCACGGTGTGGAAACACGTTGTCCAGCAATTTTCTCAAACTTAAACACGCGATTTTCTTGAAGATTAACACATAATTCAGTAAGTCATTGCTGATATTTTTTCTCATTTTAAAAATATATTTGTAAAATAAAAAGGGAAATAATTTCCAATCCTAAATGCTAATGACATGGCACCACACTTCCTTACAAGTGGTTGTTGGTTCACAAGTGGTCCTCCACTCCACGTCTCCACCTACTGACCTACCCACCCATCCCCAATTCCCCATTTTGTTGCTGCTCATTGTTCACTCCTCTCTTTGTTTATCTACCAATTAAGTAGATATCGTTAATTCCAAGAAAGAAGACCCTGTTTCCTACTTTCGTTTCCTTATTGTTCCACAAAATCTATCAGATTCTGATTTCCACATTGGGGGAATCCAGTTATCATGGACTTGGAGTTCTTGCAGCAACCACAAAACCAGATCATTGTGGGTGTAGCTGTAGCTTTTTTAGCCGTTCTGCTTGGGGCTCTCTATCTATTTTCCTCCAAGAAACCTAAAGGTATCGTCGCATTTGATTTCACTTCGTGCTCTTCTTATTGATTTATCTGTTTTTTTTAATTATTTATAAAAAAAAGTGATTTTTGGATTGTTTAAGGAGTATATTCTTACTACGAGGTAATGGGTTTTCAGGATCTGTTGTGTATGTTTGAGACTATACATCTGGATGTTAGTTGTTGGATTTGTGCTTCTGCTACTAATTTCTTGAATGCTATGGTGCTTCTGTAAACTTCTATTGGTTAATTAAGATGATATTTCTTATTGGTTTGCTGTTGAAAAAAAATCTTTTTTTTTTTGAGTTAAGGGTTCAAGCTTGATGTGAAAATGGTGACATTATTTTGTCCCAGCTATGTACAACATTAGCCTTAGCTTGAATAATGCATGGTTTGGATCTACTATGTCTACTTGTGCTTTGTTTAGTTATACTGTGTTAGTAAACTTGAATATCTCTTTGTTTCCTTAAAATTACTCTTTGATCTATTCTTCTGTTGAACAATTGAGTAAGTGGTTTGGACTACAATTCTCTATCAAGTGATTTGAGAAGTTCAGGCATACTGATTTTGTGCGTTTTCATACCATCTTATAAGTTTTTGATGTTTGCATCTATTTACAAATTCCTTCAACAACGCAAGACTGATACTTGTCAAATCTTATGTATTTCCTTTTCTAAGGTTTACTCGAGTATTGAATTGTGGTGTACACTATTCACTTAGTTTATTTATAATTATTGTTGTTTTATTTTCTTTATTTTGAAAGTTTGTATGAGCTCCATTATTTACTTCTATATTTCTGGTTTTCTTATATGTATCTTGATTGGTTCTTGAGCAAACTCAGCAGCTTGTGACCCTTTTGGGCTTTGGCCATTAATGCTACGGGTCAGCAATCTTACATTTTTAGCTCAATCTTAAGTTACCTCAATGGGTCAGCAAACTTACTGCTGAGAACAAGACTTAACTGAGTGAAATCTAAATATATTCAAGTCCTAGTTTAAGTTTGGGTTAAAATCAAGTTTAACTGAAATGCAATAAAGAAAGTATAATCAACTTGGTTCCTGCCTTGGCTGGGTCATCTATATCCCCATTTTGGAATCGTCAATGCTTCTGCAAATATGTGTTTACTTTTTAGGTACTGTATTATTTTTTTGAGTTAGTTTCAGTTGCTGCAGATCTTATTGAATCATTTCATTTTCATTTGAACTGGCTAACATTATAGTATTTCCTTAATGTAGGCTGCTTAGATCCTGAAAATTTCAAGGAGTTTAAACTAGTCAAGCGCCCACAGCTGAGCCACAATGTTGCAAAGTTCACATATGAACTACCTACACCCACTTCAGTTTTGGGTCTTCCTATTGGACAGCACATAAGTTGTAGGTATGATAGTTTTTTTCTCCTAGTGGATGGTTCAGGTCGATATTAGTTTTACAAGTATTATTTGAATGCAAATTCTTTATAGAATGTGTTTGGTGCAATTGACTTGCAAAAGGTTGTAATTTTGTAATTGTTGCTAATAAGTCAGATGGAGGTTAGTCTTTTTTTTTGGTTGTGTGTGTGTGTACATATATTCTTTGTTATAGCATGTTTGCTTATTGGTTACTTCCTTATTAGGGGTAAGGATAGTCAAGGTGAAGATATTATCAAACCATATACCCCAACTACTTTAGACTCAGATGTTGGACGCTTTGAGTTAGTTATTAAGGTATATATTCGGATGATCTCAATTGCATGCTTGATTTTACTGGGTTTGCTTTTTTACATTGTTGTTTACTTATGTCCTTTTTTGTTCTGAATTTGCTCATAAGTAGATGTATCCACAAGGAAGAATGTCACACCATTTTCGGGAGATGCGTGTTGGTGATTACCTTGCTGTAAAGGGACCCAAGGTACATGTTTTCTTTGTGCATTATTGACTAGATAGTTTTGGTAGCAGGCTTATTATTGAATCCCTCTTGTGGTTCTCTTACAATGCATTTATGTTGCATTGTTTTGATATATGTCACCTAAGATCATGTTAATCCTTTGCCCCCGTGTTTAGGGAATTAAGTGAGGGTTTCTGGATGGGAATAGTATTAAAATTCTCCAGATAGATGATGTTGTTTTGGATCCTCAATGTCTTGTGATTTAAACAAATAAATGTCGGAATATGTTGCTTTGTTAACTCACATACATATTTATATATCATTTCCCTTTTGGGTAAGACTCTAGGATGAAGGGCTTAAAAAAAATCCCTTTAAAAGGCTCTAATTTGTGCTGCTCCTGTATGATTTGTTGCCAGGGGCGTTTCAAGTATCAACCTGGCCAGGTTAGAGCATTTGGGATGCTTGCTGGAGGATCTGGCATTACTCCAATGTTCCAAGTTTGTTTCTGAGAAACTGTCCTACTTGTTTTATTTTTTGTGATTCCGTTTGCAGTAATTTTGGACTGTTTCCTTTCAGATGGTTTTGGTGTATGTATCAATATTAAGTTATTTTTCTGCTCCCTTTTAGGTTGCGAGGGCTATATTAGAAAACCCAAAGGATAGAACGAATGTGCACCTTATTTATGCCAATGTTTCATTTGATGACATTCTCCTAAAGGTAATCGTCTCTCTTTTTTTCCCTCGTTTCCTTTCTCTATTACGCACTGTGATATTTCTTATTTGTTGAAGTAACCTGCACTTGATGGTGCTGAAATTTGTGAGCCTGTAGTGAGGCTTGATTTGCTTTCTGAACATGACGTTTATGAGTTAGATAGCATGCTGTTCAATCTCCTTAGTTTTGTAAAATCAGTACCAGTATGTCTTATGATCTACTTGATAGAATTGCAGTTTGTGATATTTGTATGTATTCCATCCATGCATGTGCAAACTGTCCACCTGCAGTGCACTTCTTCTTGTGCCATAACTAGAACAACTTGTTATTATTGCATCTGAAATTCCTTTCAACTTTCTTTTGGAGGTATTTTAGAAGAATACTACTATTGATTTAATAACAATAAACTTTTAGGCATACATATATCCTTTACAAGGTTGTTGGTTTCGTAGTTACCATCTTCCTTTCATCCTCTCCACATCTCTTTGTACTTAATTACTAACCTGAGTTCGAGTTTGCATAATCAATCTATAATAGTTAATAAAGTATATTTCCATGCTTTTTCCTGACCATTTTGTTTGCCGAGTATGAATGTAAAGACATTTATTGATGTGCAACATGATTAGTTGATATTAATATTTGCAGGAAGAATTGGATAGCCTTACTGCCAAATACCCGGGCCGCTTCAACATCTATTACGTTCTGAATCAGGTCAGTTGACTTTCTTATTCATAGTATCTAAACTCCAACCATTGGCAATGTTTTTTTTATATTTATTTTATGACAAGTTAAATAATATTGACCCAAGTTTTTGCTCAATATGGATACATTTCAGCCTCCAGAAGTATGGGATGGTGGTGTTGGCTTTGTATCTAAAGAAATGATTCAAACCCACTGCCCTGCCCCAGCCTCTGATATTCAGGTATGTTTGTTTGGCTTCTTGATGTCTTTTGCTTACGATTTTGAAAAATGAAAAGAAAATAAAAGAAGTGTATGAGAAGTGACCTAAGACTAAGTTGATCCTGCAGATTCTTAGATGCGGTCCGCCACCAATGAACAAGGCCATGGCTGCTCACCTTGATGCTCTTGGATATACATCAGAGATGCAGTTCCAATTTTGAGTATCACAATCAATTGTTCTGTTTTGTTTTGGGCAACTCTTAAAGACTTAATTTTGTATTGTGTTTTCCATCCCCAACTATGAGGCTTTTAAAGAATGGGATATCTTGCATGTTTGACTGAAAATGAATCTTTTCTGGATTTTATTTTGTTTCCAACTCTTCACTGGACACGCTTGTACATGTGTATATAGAGAGAGATAGAGAAAGGGGTCTAAGGTTGCTATGCCACATTAAAAAATTAGGATCGAGCGGGTCGTTCTACTCCCAAAATTCATGGGTGGTGAGAATGAATAAAATTTAACGAGGCGTTATCTAAATGAGATAATATAATTTTTTTAAATAATAATAATTTTTCTAATCAGTTTTTACAAAATAATTTTATTTTATTCACTACTTAAATGTTTAAATCACATTATATTTATATATTTAGCGACTATGGTTTAATTGTTGATGATTGTTACCGAGAGAAACGTGTTCTAAGTTCCTAATTAAACTAGGGTTAAATGATCTCTTCGGAAAAAAAACTAGGGTTAAATGATTTTGAACCACAATTGTTTTTTTATTGGTGGTGGTTCAAGTCTTTTTTACTTGAATTATTTTATTGAATAAACACATATTTAATAAATTCAACATGATTAGGCTTGTTTTTTCGTTGGATTCATCATTATAACAAGCTCCTCGTATTCAATTCGCTTGCAGACACCGTGTTATCATCCTCGCCTTCATTATATGCTAGTTGTGAAAATATATTCACTACGGTAGATTGACTCTCTTCATTTTTTTTCGTATTTAATTATATTTTAGTAGTTTTGTTAGTTCTAAGTTTGGTTTGTACACCATTTTTTGAATTTATTTCTTTGCTGGAAATCATTTTTTCATTACGATTATATGTGTATTGTTTGGGATTGCGCGTCAAATGATTTTGAAAAAAAACAAAAGTCGCTCTAATTATTTAACTGTTACAGTCAATATTTTAACCACAATTAAATGTTGTTATGTATATTTGAGATTTGCAAATCAAATTATAAAGTAATTTGTTATGTGTCAGGTTAATTCATACTTCGTAATGAAATTAATAATTAATTTTTAAAAAAGTTTGAATGATATTTCTTGCTCTAAATATTAAAGTATTAATGCAGTTAACCAAAGAAAGAGGTTGATAAAACTAAAACCCCAATCCAAAACCTCAGTTGAGAGAAATGGCGGTATTATCTTCTCTTCAGCTTCGGCTTCAGCATCTTCCTTCTTCGCTCGCTGCTTTGCCCCCAAAATCTCACACTTTCTCGTCCTTTAGGCCTCCCAGTCCCAATGGATTATCCATTTCTACCTCTAAACTCGCTCCCATGCTCTTCTCCGCCAAACCTTTCTCGCTTTCCGCCACCGCCGAAGATGTCGACGCTGTCAACATTGCCGAAGACGTCACCCAGGTTCTTTTTCATTTCTTCATATGGATATTCATTTCATTTTCTTCTAATCAAAAAGCTCCTTTTAATTATTCGTGATAAATATTCAAGAGGGTTTGTGGATTTATCACGAGTGGTGATTTTCTGGTCTGGTCTGGTTTTCATTTTTATAAGCTGTTCAATTTTTGCTGTTGGAAAGATGAAGAATTACGTTTGAGTATTGGTCTTGCTTTGGGTTATGTTAAGTTTGGTTGAATTATCTTAATTATGTGAGATTTGCTTGAAATAAACATTTAAGCTCATAGGAGTGACCATGTGGCTCTTATTTGCTTTCTATTGCTAGTCCAAAATACTGAAAAACATTCATACTATTGTTGATGAAGAAAGTTATATGATGTCTCCAGCATTGATTTTATGACTTGTGGGATGTGTTTGCTATAATTAGTTATAAACTTGTGTTTGTTGGTTAGGCTATTTCTAAATCTACAATTGAATTCGATCAACCTATGATTTTTACTATTCGGTTATGTATCATATCCTAAATGTCTGCCCTAATTTTTATAAAATTTCAGGCCTAACTCAATATTATGAAATATATTTTTAAAGAATCTACCTAAAAAAGTTACAAAGTTACTGTAATGGGTATAAAAAAAAATTCAAATAAAATGACGAGGCACACAAGTTCAAAACTAAACACGCAGCAAACTAGGAAAGCTAGTAGAGAAAGAGATGTCTTCTAATCTCTTCGTCTTTACACATTCCACTAAAGTTATGTCAACATACAATTTCTTTTCTTTTGTAAGCTTACAGAAGAACAAAGGAAAACATTCAATTAAAGACCAAAGCAGAAGAAAAAATAAAGAAGTTTTGGAAATATATATGTTTTGGCATCACAATAGTTCCATATTTTATTTAAGATTTAAGAAAATGTTTTCACAATCTTAAGTTCATAATTTTCAGTTTATCATTTTAATTTGTTCTATTTCTTGCTAAAATATGTATTATGCTAAAAGAATGGTCATTCATGATTATTTAAGGTTTAGCTGCAATTATTATTTTATCTTATTTTTTTTATAACAATGATGAGAGAATATTTAAAAAATATATATTTATTAAAGTTGTAATTCAATGTTATTGGTTGTATTATTCAGATTAAATGTACATGTGCCATCCAAAATAGTTTATTTATAACTCAAACTAGATATTTAATTTTATTGTTGATGTTAACATATGAGCAGTTGTCAGCATAACCATTGTCAACCTAGGTAGGTGTTATGATTCTTCATTTACTCAATTTGAAAAGCAATATAGGTTTTTGAATCCAAACCAGTTAAAAGAAATGCAAATTAGTTAAAACATAACCCGTTTAAAAATATATAGTTGAGTAGAATATTACACTAAGAAAGATGTTGTGAACTGTTTAGATTGGTATAAAATTTACCATTTCATAAAAAATATTGAACCCACCACCTCTGCTTGTGAAATTTGACGCTTGAACCGTTGGGGTGTCCCCTTGAGAGTTGAGACTATTTACTGTATACTTTATTAACATAGTGGTTTGCTCATTAATTTTACAATTGTTGTGAGACCTTTACTGATTTGAGAAATCTTGACAAATTGATACAGTTGATTGGGAGGACGCCAATGATATATCTCAACAAAGTTACGGAAGGATGTGTGGCAAATGTTGCCGCGAAACTTGAATCTATGGAACCCTGTCGAAGCGTCAAAGATAGGTAACCTGCTTTATTAGGCTGGTTGTTAAAGCTCCTGCGGGCTAACGGGATATATATCACAAATAAACTGATATTGTCTATCTGTCATTACTGCCTTTCAGAATTGGTTATAGCATGATATGTGCTGCTGAAGAAAGAGGAGAAATTGCTCCTGGGAAGGTCATTCTTGTTCTTTTGCTGCTTTACTTGTGATTGTTGACAAAATTTTGTTTTTTTCCCCTTTTTATTTTGCCTATTTCGCAATTTGTGGAAGTCAAACCTTTTGTATTATCATATATGATAAATTGTTTTCTTTTTGTCAACTTGCAGACTGTATTAGTTGAACCAACCAGTGGTAATACTGGACTTGGCGTTGCGTTTGTTGCTGCAGTTAAGGGATATGAGGTTATTGTGACCATGCCTGCATCCATAGATCTGGAAAGGAGAATCCTTTTACGGGCATTTGGAGCAGAAGTTGTTTTGACTGACCCCAAGAAAGGTATGAAAGGGGCTATCGACAAAGCTGAAGAAATTGCTCTCAGCAACCCAAATGCTTACATGTTTAAACAGTATGATAACATGGCTAATAGAGAGGTATTCACATTCATGTCATGGGTTCTTACTAACACAGTTTATTATTTTGTTTTTCTTACCTAGGTCTTTCTATTCCAGAAAGTATTTGATCTAATTCTGGTTCGCTTGTATGAACTACAGATCCACTATACAACTACAGGGCCAGAAATTTGGGAGGATACTTTGGGTCATGTTAACATATTTGTTGCTGGAATTGGAACCGGCGGTACTATTACAGGCACTGGACAATTCCTGAAGGAAATGAATGCAGATGTTCAGGTCAGTATCATAAATTGTTTGAAAAGCTGTTAAATTTTTTGCTCCAATATATTGGCCAGTTCTGCCCAATCCATTTCATTACATCAAAATATTTTAGGTATCTAATTAATTTGTTCAAAAGGAAGAAATTTAGCTCCAATCATAATCTAGTGTATCTTCGCTATTTTGTTTCTTTTTGTACTGAAAGGGTCTAAACAAGATGAAAATTTAAGGCCATTTAGAGATTTTATTGTTATGTTTGTATGTTTTGGATCTTATCATATGACGTGTTTATTTCTTTCTTTTCAAGAGTTTTAGGGTTTTAGGTCAAAATAGAGTCCTAGTGGACGACTATACTGGTTAGGATCAGAGTTTGAAAGTTCTTACATATATTTTAGTTTTGATGGAGCTTAAAATTAGGTCCAAAGCCTAAAAAATAGCTTACTGTTATTATTTATCCAGATTAGTATAGATCAGATTTTGAATCTTTGTTGGAGTTCTTGAATGGTGATGCATATAACTTTTTTTGGTTGGGAACTAGGTTATTTATTGTGATCCATGGCACGCCAGTTTATTGGAATTTGAGAATTTTATTTATTTACAAATTTTGATTTTTTGTTCATTTTTTAGGATTGAATTACCTACAGAATAGTGTACTCTCTCTCTCTCTCTGTTCCTATTATGTACTATTCCTTATCTTCTTTCACCCTTATTTTCTTTCTCTTCCCTTCAAACTTCTCAAATTACTAGAGCATTCTTGGGCCGTTCTGATGCACCATAATTTGTGTGCTTCAATTATAATTCACCTATGATTTGGGCACAAAGAGGATTGGACAATGAAAATGAAGGAAGAACATATATACATGGGGACTACCACTCAAGGCAGAAAGGGTTGAATCTAGGGGGATCTGTTTTGAATTCTACTTTGTCAATTGGTTTATTCTCAACCATAAGGTTAAAATATATGTGCCAGGATCCCTTCATTGCCTAGTTACTTACTCTTTTCAGTTGTGAGTAATACCACTTGAATTACTAGCTCCAGTAAAACTAAAATTACTACTAATTTAAAGCAATACTTTCTTTCCAATAAAATTGTAACTCGTGGCTGGTTAAGAATGCATTCATACCCATCATAAGTTACTCATGTCATTCCAATGTAAGAATTTCTTGAACAGAAAAAAAATGTGACATTTCTGTAAAGTTGTCCTTAATGCTGAGAAAAAAGAAGAAGTTTGGAAGTCATAGTCTATGAAAATGCTTGCTTTTACAAGCATGCATGTAGTGTTACCAGTATCAATTACATCAAACACACAATAATACCATAAGGATGTTTTAGTTTCCAATATGGAACTTTGTCTATCATCTTTGTACATTTGGCATGGTCGTTTGTTTCTGCTTCCCTTTGCATTTTATATTCCAGGATAACAACATGCTTGAGTCTTATCATATCTTTGTTCACTTAGGTTGTTGGAGTGGAACCAGCAGACAGGAGTATAATTTCGGGAGAAAACCCTGGTAAAAAGGATTCTGTTCTTTCTTTAACTCTTAAATATATTAATTCTCATTTGCACTTTCTTCTTTTGTAAATTTATCTGGCTTTGATGCTCACAACATGCACAATATTTTTGTAGGCTATATACCAAGTATTTTGGATGTCAAATTACTTGACGAGGTTGTCAAGGTAACATAATTTCTTAAATAGATAGTCTTCACTTGAGATATTTTTTGTTTTATGGTAATCATTCAAAATATTTTTCTACTTGGCATTGTCAAGTTCAGACCATAATGCAGATTTTGATAAATCTCATATATTAGTAAATGAGTTACTAATTGTACTGTGTGTGTGCATGCCGAGTTTCAGACATGTTCCTGGTAACATTGAGCTGAAAATTGAATGGATTTCCATCTGTTTCATTTTTTATATATTTATATTTATCTTAGTTCTTCAAAAATTTATCTCAGGGCTGTGAGGCAATAGTATATAAAGTTCGAACTTGTGATTGGCTAGGACTGTCATCTGTGCTCATGTTTTAACTTAGCAATCTCTTTGATATAAAATTTGTTCTGAACTGGAATTGAAGGTTACTGACGATGAAGCTGTTGAAATGGCGAGGAGATTAGCACTGGAAGAAGGTCTTCTGGTAAAACCTTTTTTTTTTGGTTTTGCTTCAGGACTGTGCATCTGAAACTGAAAGCATTCCTCATGTTGTATTATCCTGTTATCATTTGTAAGCAGTTCAGCCTAAAAGTCCAAGAAGTTACGCCCTTTTAAAAAAAATCAACCATCCGATATACCTTATTTTCGAGAAAGATAATGTGATAAACATATATATATATATATATATATATTGTAGTCTCTTACTGTTTTGATGAAATTCAATATCTGCCACATGGCTAATACTTTATCATACTTGGGTAGATTTGGTTATAGGAATTTTGAATCATCTTAGATATTAATGCTATATTGATTGTAAATTTGTAACAAGTTTTAATTCCACATTTTATTGCTAGGTCGGTATCTCTTCAGGAGCTGCTGCAGCTGCTGCTATAAGCATAGCAAAGAGGCCTGAAAATGCTAGCAAACTTATTGTGGTAAGGAATTTCCATTCTTCTGTCTGTCATTAGCTATTCTAGTGAACAACGTATAGCGAGTTCATATTCAGGTGATGTCTAGTAGTTGATGCATTCAACATGGCCGTGCGCTATTCTAGCTATTGACCAATAACAAGGCAAAAACAAGTGAAGCTCCTTTCTTGTCGGCATATATTTTTAGAGTACCTGAGATTCGAGAAGTACCCCATATTATACGTTGACTGAACCAATAAGAACCCAGGAAAAAACACTGTTCATGTTATTTGTGCAAGTACCCAGTACTGGTAGGTCCTTCTCCTAGGAGTACCCATACTTCACAGGCACACACTCAAACACAAACTTCCTTTGATTTAAGGTATGGAGATCCTATAGTGAACTGTATCCTTACAAAAACAGGGGTAAGGTTGCAACGTAAATAACCTTTCCTTTCCCCACAATGATGGGAGCCTTGTGCATTGGACCACTCTTTTTTCTTTTACATCCTATATACATGTATTTCAGTCCAGTTGAGGTTTGCAAATTCATATATCCCAAATGAATTAAATGCAAGCATCCTCCTACTTAAAGTTCCAGCCATGAAGAATTTTGTGAACCTTTTTTCTTTGTCTGGTAATAGGTATTTTGTTAGCTTATTGTTACATAAGACTGATTTTGTTTGTCTCTCAAAATTCAACCGGTGATATTGTGAGCTTAGTGCTGATTTATTTGTGGGGTTTGACATTAAAGGTTGTATTTCCAAGCTTCGGTGAAAGGTATATTCCAACTGTTCTTTTCAAGTCCATACATAAAGAGGCCAAGAAAATGAAAGCAAAGTAGCAATTGTAAGGAATGTGGGTCATCTACATAGTATCAAGCAAGAAGTACCCATCAGATTGTACTGATAGGTGAAAAGTTAATGTTGTTTTGAATTTTCTTGAGATACTCTTTTTAGTCAACCTTCCCAATTTACTGATGTTGTATTGTTTTCAGGTGGGAAATCTGCACCCAACACATTTTTGCGCGTAGAAGTTATGGAAATTAGATGAAAAGATTTTCTGTCCAACATGAACCAGTCGTGTTAGTTCCAATATTGGGGTTCGAATTGGAGCCATTGTATGAAATTAGATTGCTTTGCTTTTGCTTTTACTCTAATTTTTTGGCTACAGGCACAAGCCAAATCATAGTAGTACTAGTAGAAAGAAAGAGGGAAAACATGGAAATTTACATTGGTTTGTCTTGTATTATCTATTAGGGAGTAGGGACTACTGATCGAGTCAATGTAAATTAACTACGAGTTAATGGGTGGTTTCAATCTAATTAAATATTCCGTTTAGACTATATTCAATTTCATGTTCAAATTTTCAGTAACCATGGAATCCTGAAACGAGAGAATGAAGTGTCCTCTTTAGTGGCACCCACCAAATTAGACAAGTGTCACATGAAGTGGGAATCATCACATGAAGCCATTAAGAACCACCGGTTTAATCCGATTCGGAGCTTAGTCACAGTTAAGATAAGAACCACTAGTTTAATCCAGTTCGGGGCTTAGTTACAGTTAAAGTAAGAACCTCCGGTTCGAGGCTTAGTCAGGCAAGAATCACCGGTTTAATCCGGTTCGGGTCTTGGTCACAGTTAAGGTTCCTTACCCCTTTTCATGGATGTGTTTAGTGAGGATTGAACACGAGAGCTCTTCCCACAATCTCAGCCTGCATTGCTAACTGAGCCACAATATATACCAAGACATGTTGGGCCAAGCGGTTGATGCGCTTTGAATTTCCTTTGAAGTCTCAGGTTCGAGCTTCCTTGCCGACGGTATAACACAGGTCTTTGTAGGCCTGTTGTCCCGTCGGCTGATAGAAAAAAAAAAAACTGATATATATTTTCTTTAACTTTAAATAATACTTTATTTGCTATGTGGTTTTAATATTTTTTTTCTTGTACAATCGATGAGGTTTTATTGCGTCTTCTTATATTAATTTTTTGTTTTGTTTTTTTAGTTAAAAGTTAATATCTTTATTATGAGTTTACGTGAAAATGAATAATTTCTTTAAGATACAACATATATGAATAAGTATATTTTTGTTTTGTGTTCATTTTATTCACAATACTCCATTTAATCGATTTCACTTTCTTTTGCTTTCCATGACTATATAATGAGGAAAAAACAATGGAAGAGACAAGATACAAATTCACTCCATTTTGGTTAAATAGATAACACGTATAAATCAACTTTCCCCACACGACATGCACATGCTAAAAATTAATTAGCCACATTAACTATATTTGAGAATTAATGAATGAATTAAGGCTCATCTTTTCAATAACCCAAAACCAAATGTCATTGAGATTTGAGACTATGAGGAAAGTGTATGATTACTTTATTTCAGTACCATCACCCACATTTTCAGCAAAATTTAATTGTTGTTGGCATTTTAATTTATTTTATACATAATTAGAAGAAACAAAGAATACACATTTTCTAGTTTGAGATAAACCAAATTAATAATGAAATGATATTGTATTAAAATTTATTCATACCTCAATGAATTTGTGATAGTAAACAATTATTAGACTTTGATGTAGAATTTTTAACAGATGTGATAGTCTCATTTGTGGCTTAACATAAATTAAAAATTTTATGACTTAAACTCATTACTCTCTATCTTAAATTTATTGAAGCATGAATGAAATTTAATACTAAATCATCAATAGCTATGATATCTTATTAAAAATTTGAGCAGGTGCTTTATTCCAACAAATTTATTGAACATCTTGAATAAAAATTTAATTTAATAAAAAATTCTCTCTTTCAAATAAAAAAAAATATTTTATAAAAATGAATCTCTGTATCAGTGAAGGATTATCGATCCACTTCTAGTAGAAAATAATGAGTGTAGAATATGATCCATGAGTTTGAGCAATGATGTATCATTGGTCCCTTGATATATAACTATATAGCTTAGCCTAAAATGAAGGCTACTTAAATGCAATGCAATCCCAATTTCTTTTTCCAACTTAAAGCATAGATGTTGATTTAAGAGTTTTGCATTAAAAGCAGTGGGTTCATATATATACACCATATAGTAATTGGACAATAATTTGGGATTTCTTAATTTTGTTATAGACCTAATGCATACCTAGTTTTAATTAATTAATTAATTAATTAATTTGTAACCCTATACTATATATTATATATTGACCTATTGGCCTTATAGCGACGCACGACGTGTCATTACCATATATGTCATGGACGTGAATTGTGAAGTGGTCCCTTTATATTAACGCACATGTTTTATTTATGTTTTTGGAGGATTCATGAATCAAGAGGATGATAATTTCATAGGAGGTGGTCTCTTATCTCTCTCACATGCCATTGTTATTGTTAGGTAAGGTTGATAGTAATGCTAGAAAGTGATATGTGGTTTCAAATTTTAACTCCTTTCAAAAAGTATATATTACACTGGTATTTAGTGTAAAAATGTTTATAAATTAATTTTAGCTCATTGAATTTGCATGTACCTTGAAAATATGTAAATTCTGATCACGGGATAAAAACACATAGTGAACATAATTTACATATTATGTATTAAATTCGTTTTATTAAATTTTTCTCATATTATAATGTATTAAATCATATTTTAATAATTTTTTATTTCTATAGTTTGTATTTGAGTTTTAGTATGTCTTCCCTATTGTTTTCTGAAACCTGGTATGTCTTCTCTTGATTATTCAAGATATCTCTAATTTGTTTTAGAGTTTGCAATTCTTAATTTCACATACTATTTTCTTCCGCAACAAAGTTAATGGTATGTTTAAGGTTTTGTCATGACTCAGTCAAACAATATTTATTGACTTTTCCATGCCAAAAGTAGTTGAAAATGGCAAATTAAATATGTACCAAAAGGTCCAAAAGCCGTTTCAAAAGAAAAAAATATGCTCCATAAGCGCGTAGTTTCATTAATTCTTAAGTTTGGTAATACTATTAATTTTTTCTTAGTTTTTTAGTGTAATCATATTCCAAATTAAAACTAATATTTTCATAAAAATTGGTTCATAAGATATCTCTAATTTAATTTAGGATTTAAGATAATGATTTAGGTTTAAACTAAATTTAGCCGTTAAGGGCTATATATAAGAGTACATCTATTCTAGCAC
>JAYMSZ010000603.1:0-18486 GCA_036897665.1 Pelargonium citronellum
ACTTATGAAGTGCACATGGGTGCACATGGGGTGTAGAGAGGGAAAGTGAGGATAATATTGGAAACACATTAAATTATTTGGTAATTCTTAATTTTTGCAAAAAATGAAAATAGAACACTCATTTTGAGACGGAGGGAGTAGTAATTTTTATTTACTAACCCGTGCATCGCACGGGTTCTTTCACTAGTGAATAATAATATCACGTGTTTTGTCCGTTGTAGTCATGAGATGCCAATCTTTCCTTTCACATTATATAATTTGAAACGTGCCACAGCCCACAGGATAGGGTGGCATATTACACAATTATATGAGCATGATTAGACTTGTATGGAGCATATGGTATAATTTACCTTAAAATCAAGAAAAGGTAAGATAGATAAAGAAGCAACAAAGCAATTAAGACATTGTTTGGTAACACTTTGTAAAGAGTTGTTAGACATTGTTTGGCAACATTTTACATGTTAGTATATTAAAATAAAATCGATATATCGTATGAGGCAAAAAGATGATTTTCATATTATATCTCATCCTTAAAGGAGACTAAAATCCCACAAAGACATTGAATTTATGAAGAAATTAACTCTTTAAAAGAGCTCTGCAGGAGAATGCCTCCTTTAAATCACAATTTTATGCGTTTTACCAAACGGTCCAAACAATTTAGCGTAGCCTTCCTTAAAATTTTGCTTATGCAACATCTCTTTTAAAAGACACTAGCGTTACCAAACAAGCACCTATCCTTACCTCCATCTCTTCAAATTCAAGCCAATTTTGATGACCAAATCCAAAGAATCAACACCATTAAGTTTGGTGTTGTTTTGGGCATAGCTAAGCTCAGAGAGTCCTGGATATCTGTTAATATCTAAAAAATGAGAGTAGCAAAACAGATATTTGGTATACCTTTCTAGTTATTATGATTGATGGGCTCAAACATCCTAGGTTAAGCTTCCATTAGTAAACATAAACCCACAACTACAAGTCACATCATCCAAATTCCTAGCTATTTATTCCAACCATTAATAAATAATTAGTAGTCATCAAATTGAAGTCTCTCTCTTATCTTCACAAGAATCTTACACACAAGAAACTGAGAATTGGGAACTTTTCGGTTTTCACTGCAATACAACCTAACAAGAATAATTTTCCGTAGGCAGTAGCCAAAGCAACAGTTCATAGGAAATTCAATAAACTAACCCTCCACCTTTTATATATAAATATATTTCAATTACAACATATCCTATCCGTCTTCCCAAAGGCCACCGTATTTAACTTTCATCTGACTAACAGAATATTTCAAACATACTTGGTCAAGACAAAATTCACGATTCGTAAGATAAAGAAAGGAAAAGAAAGCAGGTTTAGGTACCTCAATAACATCAACCAGCATAAGAATCTTGTAAAGGAGGAGCCAAAAGCAAAAGGAACCAAAAACTTCCAAGAAGTCCCTGTGATTGAGACTGATCATTACATTCCTTACGTCGTCTCATTGAAAAGTCGAACAACTGAGTTCAAGGGCTAATAGCACCATCCCAAAACAATTATTCTAAATACTATTAGCCCCTTAATCAATCACATCTCTTCTTCATCCTCACTGCTTCCCCCAAACATTGTAGCCATTTTCAAGGCCAGCTTTGCAGCCATTTCTCTTCTTTGAAAATCAGGCATCAATCTCAAGTTACTGCGCATGTTCCCAATCTCAGACATCAGCTGTTCCAAATCCTCAAACTCGAAATGTTTACCCTCATCTATATCAATGGCATTTTCAGCTTTTACTTCGGGTCCCCCTTCCTTAATAGTCTCATCCTGCAAGGCAGTCGTTGATGCTGATGACTGGACATTTTTATTGTATATGGTTCCACTGTCCTTATCACTTTCCAAACCCAAAGTATTCTGAGCATCTATCCCACTTGTGGATGGGCCTGCACTGTCACTACTCGCAGAAATCCATTCCTCTTCTGTGACAGCCCAAGGTTCAGCTGAACCAGCCGATAAAATTTCGTACTCAAATTCAAAATCAGATTCCTCTTCTGAAAATTCTGTGCATAGATAATGAAAAGCATTCAGCACTCTTTTGAGTGATTAACAAATACAAAATATGAAATCAATTAAGTATGTGCATCAAACCTTCATTTTCAGGTAATGATGGCTCTGTTATTTTATCACCAGATTTCAGAACCATTCCAGGCCACATATGAGCAGAAAGAGCACCATAAAGACGTTCAACTCCTTGACAATCACCATCAACTGACAAACCTATTTAGACAAAAATTGTACACAGTTAAAAAAGACTGATAAGGCATACACTTCAAGCCTAGATTTACAAATGTGTGCATATAAACTGGTTTGGCATTCATCTCAAAGCATACTATGAATACAGATATGATTATAAGAAACCCACTAACTGGAACTTCAGGCAAACAAGGATGTTACATTTGTCAATTTCAGGGCTGGAAGCACATGCTTCAATGTATTCAATGTTAAGTTCACTACACCATTCTAAACAAGACCTCCGGATCTCCAATGATGGCTCTACATCCCCCAATAAAGTACTTCCCTCAGTTTCTGAAATTCCATAATCAGCTAAATCTTGATAAGGATCGGCAGAGTCATTATCAGATTTCAGCAAGCGTCTTCTGTATTCAGCATGAACAGGATGATTAGAAACAAGATCCACCTTGTTCCCAATGCATAATAGAATATCAAAGTTCTGAATGTCAGTGTGGGAAACCCAATCCTTAAGCACTGCAAGAGATGGTAGCTGCAAATAATGGCACAAAAAGAAATACATCATATTCTGCCTGAAAGGCATACACACACAGTTCTTATGAAGCGACAAATGAATAAAACACAACTAAGCCATTTTCAAACAATATTGGGGTCGGCTAGGATACAACGTTGAGATTCAAATAATCCTTTTACAAAATAATAATAATAACAATAATACAAATGAGAGTTAAGGCATCAAATTTCATATTGGGAAAATCCAAGAATTTATGAGGGCAGGCGCACAAGCAAAAATGGTAGAAAAGTAAACGGTTGAGACTCACATCGTTCATGTCGAATACCATCACTAATGCAGCCAGCTGGTTATACATTGGAAGAGCCTCAATGGATAACCCATCATTAAGATGACTCATCCATACAGAAACATCAGCAGTGTAGTACTTAGTGTTAATAGTCCACCTAGTTGATAAGAACCATTGCAATCATAAGTACATATTTGGAAACAATGCACGGTTGGTTTTAATCTGTTTCAACAATATAACAATTAATAACATACCCCTGGACAAGTAGTTCAGATGACGAATCAGAATCATCATCAAATTCCACAGAGAGTAATCCTAAAACAACAAAAAGGTCATATAACACAAGTAATCAAATTGTTGAGAGCATGACAATTGACACTACAAGCGAAGCACAACAACCAGTCCCATGTGATTACTATATTCAATTAGCACCATAAGGCTACAAAAGACTACATTCACTAAACAAACAAATTGACCTAGTAAAGAAGAGAGGGTACAAGGAATCATCCGGTACTGTGTTCACAAGCTTCTTCTTTTATTCATCTCAAACATCAAAATTCAATTTTGCTTGCACCAAGCTCTTATTACATAGTACAAAAGTGAAATTCTCCTAAACAAGAGTTCATTGGTTCAAAATTCAAATGGGCATCTGGTCCAAAATCAATCCACTTTACTATCACTTAACATTTCAATCCAGCTAGCATCAAACCTAAATCAGAAAATTTGCTAATAAATTAAGTTGATGATGAAAACTGAATCAAGCAACTCAAAATCAACATTAATAATCCAGCGACTCAAAATCAAAATCATTTCACTTTCCTATCACTTAACATTTCAATCAAGCTAGCATCAAACCCACATCAGAAAATTTGCTAATAAATTAAGTTGATGATGAATATTGAATCCAGCAATTCAAAATCAACATTAATAAGTAAAAAGCATCAGCTTGATTAGATCATATAGTAGCTACACAGATCAATATTAGGAAGAGAGAGAGAGAGAGAGAGAGAGAGGCTTACGAGAGACGAGGGTCCGCTTGCCGACGTTGGAGGATCCGACAATGAAGATACCGGGTCTCTTCTCCAGAGAAGCCCGATCCGATTGCGTTGCATCACCCATTTTCTGGTTTCTAAAATTACCAATTGCTCGATCGATCTAATTTTTCTTCTTTAAACCCTAAAATCCCAAATCTACTGTGACAAAATGGAACTTGGAGGGAGATATAATCAGCTGCATCTTCATCCAGAAAGAGAGCAACTGTTTTATGATCTTGACCAGTAACATTCCGCCACGTCGTCAATTTGATGTTTCATCTTCTGAAAATCAGTGTGACATCAAAATATATAGGTACAACTTGTTCTCTGAAAGAGACTGTCGAAATCACAGTGAGGAGAATGAAAATTTCCCAAGACTAATTTAATTTACCCTCCTTCCGGATTACCACATCCGACTCTAACCCGACATAGAGGACCCGACCCGTATTTGTTCGGGTTAAAATGTGAAGATACAAACTCGCCAAACCGGGTTGAGTGTGGGTATAGGTCCATTTTACCAGCTCTAAATTGTTCAGTGGCGCCATCTTGAAAGATGACGAGCAAAATCTAAGCTTACATATTGAAGACTAAGAAGATAACAACTCATGTAATGTATAAATTTTGAATGCAACCCCAACCTTTTGGGTTTCTCGCGAGTTACCGGACCCGACCCTCCCGAGTTCAAACATGTAGCCTGATCACACCAATAACTGGATTTGTATAAGGTATCTGCGAGTACGGGCCCATTTTGCCACTCTTATTTAGAGTAGCACCATCTGTAGATAGAGATGATGAGCAAAGTACGAGTCCATTTTGCCAGCTCTAATTTTTAATGGCGCCATGAGTAAAATCTATGCTCGAATATTGAAGTCTAAGAAGTAAAAACTCATGGAATGTTCAAATTCAGAATGCAACCCCAATTATTTGACATTCTGTTCTTGTATATATCAATACTAAGACATTTAAGATGTGTTACATATAGGTGAATGAATCTATAGAAACACATTCTAATAATCATCGTCCATGTTTACATTTCGGAGACTCAACTAATAAATCATTTCATGCCCTTGCACCTGCTGCAAAGAACTCGGTGATGACTTCCAGGGGCATTCCCTTTGTCTCTGGAACCTTCATGAATATAAAGATCATTGAGACAACGCATCCACAGGCATACATTGTGAATACACCAGCAAGCCCAACGGAGCTCTGCATGAGAGGAAGTGTGTAGGTGATAATCAAGTTCCCTGTCCAGTACGTGAGAGCCGTTATAGTGATACAAGTGCCACGAACCCGGGTTGGGAAGATTTCCGCGCACAGAATGTTCGGGATTACCCCAAACCCCATCACGAAGACGCTTAAAAAGACCAGAACACCCCCCGCCGATACCACTGCTGTCACCATAGGCCCCATGTCCACAATCCTACTGAAAATAAGGGCTAACAGTGCCACTATCAAGATGGGGATTGTATACAGCATTAGAGACCTGCAACAGCAAAGTAAATATCACACCAATGAGTCTATTTTTAAATGGCTATAAACTTGCATTTCATGTGAACAAATTGCCTATTTATGCCCAGTGATCATCATACATCACTAAAGACACAACAAAAGTAAGAATTAAACTCATGAATTTCTATACTCAAGCTTCCTTAAAGTGGAAATTTAAACAACTCACCTTCTTCCAGCGACATCCATTAGCTTCATTGACAAAAATATGCAAGGAAGCATGCAAAATGTTACGATTGCACTTATGAAAAGAGATGCAGATTCTGGACCGATGCCATAATCTGACAAAAGAGCTCCAACACCTGCCTCTTTGAGAATCTGAGGGGCGTAGTAGAGAACTCCATTGATGCCGGCAATCTGAAAACAATTATATCAAGAGAATATGACAGACTGAAGTTTTCGGGCACAAATATATCAAGTGTATGCTATGCTGCATTTGTGTTTGCTAGAATAACACAGTTTGCTCCAAGTTTTATTTCACATTTATGATCATACAGTATAACAACTTTGTCGGCTTCAAATGATTAAGGTTGTTTACGAACCCCGCTGTCCCAGAAAGTTTCATTCTCAATTTCAACATACCTTGATAGTTGACATCAGAAGATATTCAAATTTCAAGGAAAGAAATATGAACATTATCACATCACACCAACAATTACAAATTGAAAATTAACATATTTGTAGTTTTGTACCTGCTGTAGTACTTGAAGTCCAACCCCAACAAACAAGGCGCGTTTAACTCCTGGTTCAAGAAGCTCGCGCCATTTTGGTCCTTTAGAAGCAGGTTCGGATGGATGAGCAGCCTGCTGTCCAACTGGACGCTGACTCATTTGACGGGATTGGCTCACCAAAGCAGCAGCATGAATGGGTCCAATCCCTTCTGAGGCATCACCACCCTGAAGTGAAGCCATTGAGCCACGCTGAGAAATAGGTGCACTTCCCGGGTGCAAATAAACCCTCTGAGGTGCTCCTTCCTTCTCCGGAAATTTCCACGCTAACTGCCAACCACCTCCAATATCACCACTGACTGGTTCACCACCATTAATGCCACCACTAACATATCCCAGGTTTGGAGCACTATCACTGGATAAAGGATGAGGAGTGTCCTTTTCCATACTATTTCTTTGGCCTACGAGCAATGGGCTTCTCAAGTTTTCATCAGAGTAAGCCACGTCCGCATCAGATAAATGACCAGAAACATTTCTAGGGTTCTCAATATTCCAATTCTCACTTCTGCCTATATGTCCTCCAGACCCTAATTGTCCTCCTAATAATCCCGAACCTACCATGCTACTCATATTTGACTTAATCATATTTTCAACCTTGGGGTTCTTCTCATGAACACTTCCAAAGAGAGTGACGAGAGGATCCTTGAGAGAATGCATCGAACTACCTTGGCGGGGCACCATGCAAGCACTACTACCCTGTGCACTAACGGGTTCAGCAACCCATGAATTTCCATCCTCGGGTCCATACAATCTAATCTTGTTTTTCTCTGTTGTTTCCTGGTTACCATTAAGAGCATTCTCCGGAGCAATTATGTACTCTTCTAAGGATGCATCAGTCGCATTCCCAACACCTTCAAGTAGCAAAGTAAGCTCAGCTGTAGACAGAAGGAGCCACAAATCAGCATCAAGCAAAGGGAATAACAAATTATCAAAAGGCAAATTGCACAAATCAAATGACCTGAAACATCTTCTTTGCCACGCAATCTCTGCAAAACCTGTTCGGCTTCTTTCATCCTTCCTTTACCAACGAGCCATCGAGGGGATTCGGGCAAGAAAAACACAGTTAACAAAATATAAAGAGCAGATGGAATCGAAAGAACTCCAAGCATCAACCTCCAGCTCGGTGATTTCATCAGCGACATCCCAAACACAGCACAGTAGGACAAAAACATTCCACCCGAATTGTTGAACTGTGGAATGGTGTTCAATTGTCCCCTTATTTCAGGTGGAGCCGTCTCGGATACATACACAGGAACAAGAGTTATAGCGAGACCACTCCCGAATCCATCCAATAGCCTAGCCAAGACCAAGATATACACATTGGGAGCCCACGACATTATCAAACCACTTACGAAAAACAAAACCGACGACAGTATCAGCACAGGACGCCGTCCCATAGCATCCGCCATGGAACCACAGAAAATTGTGATAACTGTGGCTCCAAACAGCGCTGCTGCCACAATTAGCCCCTCTAGTTTTGGCTGAGTTTGCAATTCAAACTCCGTCTTGATATATATAAGCCCACCTGCAAAAACACCCCCAACAAATCTCTATGCAAACTAACAAACAAACATACAATAAAATGCTGAAATATTTTATATTCATCATGTTGTCATTGATGAAACAAATCGAACAATGACCAAATATCCGAAGATTGCATCGAAAAAGTAATGGAAAAACGACGAATATACGAACCTGCAATGGTTGAATTGTCCCATCCTTGCAACAAATTCCCAATAGCAGCAGCAAGCGCCACCAACACAGCTCCTCTCATCTTCACAACAAAATCACAATCAAAATATCAAAACCAACACAAAATTGATTGAAATTGAGAGAGTTTTAAAAACAAAATTTGAAAGCAACAACATAAATTCATATGAAAATTCCCTAAATTCGAAAATTGACGCAATTTTTCCTAATGAGGGATTGGAATGTACCGTTGGAGGGAAAGTTAATGTGAGAAAACAAAAGGAAGAAGATAAAGTGCATTATCAAATGTCCAAATAAGCTAATAATCACAAAGATTTGAAATATAGAAGGAAACAAAATTCAAAAGGTTGAGAGCAAAATGATGATTCATTGGGTCAAAGTTGAAATGGTGGTTGACGCGCAAAAAGCTGATCTGCCTTTGCGCAGCATAATCGTCATGGTCATGTGGGTCCTCCTATCAATTTACGAACAAAAAAAACAAAAAAAATGATGAACAATTAATGTACCTTGCCAAAATCAAATTCCTGAGAAGACTTGAAGATTCCAGAAGCCTATATTGGTGTGCAATTAATAGTGTCTATTAAATACGCAGATGAATATATGCACTTGTGATTTGAGAACTATTTGTTTTTGAAAATTGGTATTGCATTACAACTCATACTCTGTTTTTTGTTGCATTGACGTATATGATTGCGTCCCTAATTTAATGCATTCTCCTTCTAGGCAGTTTCAGTTATAAGGAAATAGGATTGTTAACGTTATTGGGTCGTGTGTGTGTGTGTTTTTTTTCATTGAAAGCAAAAAGTTAATACTGTAATTTATTACCTCTAATCAAACGAAGCAAAAATGATATAAAATTATCCACGTAGACAAGTCTGACAAAGATATTGAAGACTTAATTAATTCATGGGTCTATCGGTATATAGACCAACTCAAAAATAAAAAATCAATTTTGAGTTACAATGGCTAAAACATCTTGAATAATCAAACCGAAGGCACTGTAATCCTTTCCATCACCCTGAATAATCAAGTTTAAGACATTGAAATCCTCTCCTACAGCCTGATGAGTATGAACAACTGATAACGATTGCACTTAGAATTCAAGACGACCACGCGGAGGGTTTTGCCAATTGCATCGCCACCATCAGATCTGCCATCTAATTTGACAACAAACTTAAAAATTATCGGATCGAGTGTTTTTAAGTTCATATGGATAAAATTAATCTTAATTCGATATGAAAGGAGTTTGAATCCGAATAAACTAGACCCAACCTGCTGATAAAAAAAAACTAGAACCAACCTAAAAACTGGCTAATTTGATTTTTGGATATTCATGAATTTGAATCTCCAGTTGAAACCCATCCAACACACAAATTCAATTGAGTTCGGACAAGCTTGATAGAGAGTTGGGAAAATTCTGGATACACGTCTTTCCTTTCTTTTTTTTCCTTTTTTTTTTGTGGGCCAATTTTTATGAATACTCGTGTATCATCAGCTTTATTGATCTGAAAATTGTGTGGATCACTTATTGATAGGTCTCTGTAAATTTCGAGTGAGGAGGTAGATTTTTCTTTGAACTGCAAAATTTAGGATTTAAGTTTATTCTTTATACATGTGTTATATGACAAAACTATAGCTTTTTAAGTACTAATATAATTAGAAATGAGAATATTATAATAAATTTGTAGTTAAATTTTTATCCCACACTAAAGATACTGCAAATTTTAGGATTTAAGTTTATTCTTTATACATGTGATATATGATATATCACAAAACTATAACTTTTTTTTTTTTGAAAGGAAAATTATAGCTTTTTAAGTACTAATATAATTAAAAATGAGAATATTATAATAAATTTGTAGTTAAATTTTCATCCCACACTAAGTAACTTCTTGAACATCTCTAAATAGTATCGATGGATAATTTTTAAGGAAAAAGTCAAAATGAGCTCTCCTCGTAAAAATGGGTTTTCCATTCATTTATTGGCTGCTACAACCAGTAAATATAAGCCATGAAAGAATACGGTGGAATGAGCATTCTATTTAAAATTACCAAACATTGCCTCAATACTAAAGTTAAGGCCCCAAATTTAACGGTGCATTATAAACTTTCTCCTATCATTTAGTATTCAGCTGATTGGCTGCTAGCTCAATCATGAATGAACTATTTTGGTACAAGACTTTGCATAATCAAACTCTAATTTAAGCCTACTATTTGGAAAACTAGACCTAATTACAAATCCACTAATTGAAACACAACCCAACTTCATAGTCTTTGCTTCCCTTGGTTTAGAACAAGGGAACCTGTTTTCCAAGTTTAGAAACACAAACAAAAATCAAAAGATAACATTGCTTCAATTCACTGCAGCTATTTAGCACTATTGCTGTCATTAACTTGGATTGGTTGCCAAGGTCTATTACCTCAAACATAAGTGTCGATCAAAGATTTCCTCATCTCGTCCACAATGGCACTTGGTTGGGCTTCCCTTAACTTGAAAACACTCTCAATGACAGACAACTCAGTTGCAGTGGTGTCCGAACCACAGAATGCTGTCCAGTCATTCACAATCAACCCGGCAGCTATCACTTCACTTCCACGGTTTACAGTCCCCGCTACCAAAGGGACCTGCAGGAGTGTTGAAAGTTCATCCAAGTCTTCAATGGATGTATGGGGATGGACCTGCACAAGCAACAAAAATTCAACTCAACAACGGAATAAACTGATAGACAATGTATTTGAGTAGATGCCTTTGTATAACATGTTAACATCAACTAAAATAGCTATTGCTCACCAAGCCACCCCGGTTTGAGAAGGTGCAGTAGCTACCTACAAGGATGTTCCCAGCAACTGTCTGCCTAAAAACTTCTACGCCAAGAACATCTGCAATCATCTCTTCTGTTTCCTTATAAAGAGAACACATTAAAAGAACTGATAAGGATCTGAAAATATGAAACATTATCGCATCATACACACAATATATACATATGTTGTCCAGGTCAATCTACCCAACGAAAAGACATGCCGAAAGCAACAAAGATGCCCAAGCCCGATATTGTGGCAATAAAAAATTAACAAATTGAAGCAACAAAAAAATTACCACCTCTATCCCAAATGAGGGTCCACTTTCATTCTATGATGCACGGAGACTCTTGTCTTCTCAACGTACCCGTGTCTGATACGTATCCGACCCTCTTCGGATATGTATCTGACACTTGACTATACGTGTCCCCCAACTTTTTAATAATTTTTTTAGCAAAAATGTGTATAACACTTTACGTATCCCCATTTTTTTTTTCAAAAAATGAATTGATTCAATGCGTCCGATACTCTAAAACACATTGACAAGCATGACTTTATGTAACTTATACACACTAATATAACAAATATATATGACCATTTATTATTATGGAACGTATTCTTAGCTTAACGTGCCTATGACTTTATAAAAATTGTGACTCCGTACTCATGTCGTGTCATGTCCCATATCTTGAACCCGTGTCTATGCAAAATAGCTTTCATTTTTAATAAGTAAGGTATGCATGAATAACCAATAATGTATCTAATTAAACTTAGTTACAACCACTTGAGTAAGTTACAACAAAGCTATATAGGGGCACATGGGAAAAACTTAAGCAATAATCACATCATTCTTAATTTTTGGAAAAAAAAAATAGAGAAGCGGTCACTCAAATGTCAGGGACAAGAGATTAATAGAATTATTTACGTTTCAGGAAACCTAGCTTTTACACCAGATTATTCAGATGTCAAAGATATATTTACCTTGTCTAGATCAGTGTGAGTGAGAGCCACATGATCATTGCATGCCACACAATTCCCCAGTGCAGACAGTCTCTCATCTACCCGTTGAATAACCACTTGATCAGGTAGACTGTTCCTCAAGTGTTGAAGTTCTTACATGGTAGCAAAAAAAAAAAAGTCAACAAATCATAGCTCAGAATATTATATTGTTAATATGTGCACATACAGCAAGATACAATGAATCTATGACAGATCAACATATGCAAGCTTTAAGCACATCAGTATGTATGATTATACATCGGAAGTGATTTGTTTGAAGAAATAAACGGCGGGAGAGGAGGGTCACAAATAACAGGCTGAAAGATGTGAAAAATACGTATTGAATCAAGTATTTTCAGTGGGTTAATATATTGTCAGACTAGCTTTAGATATATTGGTTTTCCACAAGCATAAGCTTCCCTAATGCAAACTGAGTAGCAAAGGCCAGAAATAAGATGTTCAAACACTACAACCAAATAGGCCACGTTTCCCACGATGAAATAGAGAATCATATTACTACATAATTTAGGAGCATCAAATTAATCAGAGGTCCACCTATAATATGTCCTCGACATAGAATACCAATAAGAAAAAATTGCACCACAGTAAGTTTCTAAAGACATTGCAGATTTAGCTAATAGCCATGCGTCATATTTTACCCAAACTAGCACAACAGGAAATAGCTGATCAACAAAAACTGAACCAGCATAATTAATTCAACAGGAAATCAAAACAGAGTCAAGCAATCACCTTGGTCAGTGGTGGTGTGTGGCAATAGAAGCCCATTTTTGTTACCTGCCAATAAAGGTAATGTGTCCATCTTAGATAACAATGAATCGCATGCAAAAAGCATCAATTACTAGCTATGAACAGAGTTCCAAAACAGAGTCCCAAAAGACATACCAGCACATAGCCGCCCAATAATCCGAGTGCCTCCGATGGAAGTCTTGACCACAGGGATCACACCTCCCAACTCGGTCTCATAGATACTGCACGCACGCAAAGACAAACACTCATAAGTTCTGAAACTTTATAACTCTCAAAATCAAAAGGACAGACCTGTAGAAATTTTCTGATCCTCCTATGGCGACCAAGCAATACGCGTTGGTCAGCTTCGAAAAAACCCCGATATCGCACGAATTCTCAAACATAAGTCCTGCAACAACAAAATGAAATCCAATCATGAAAATGACAAACAAATAAGGTATAATTTTGTTTATATAATTCCCGAGAATCTCACTCGTCGCCATGATCGGAAAAGAGTGAAGGTCGCGACGACGGAGCTGAAGAACAAAAAGAAAAAGATGATCAATAATTGAGAAAAGGAAGTAGAGACTAGAGAGAAATAGGTAGGGTTTAAATTAGGGCTTTGAGAAACACAGAGAAGAGTCGGCTTTTGATCCGAGCTGTCGACATGTAAGGCCTGCCACTTGTATCTACCCATGTGGCCCACCATATGCCCATTTTAGCCTTCTGATTCTTCGTTCTTGGAATGAACTAGGCAACTCACTTTGAGATGTGCTTTTTTTTTTACTTTGTGCTTTGTTGTTTAGGTGATTGAGTTCAACTATTTTGTTTTGATAGTTTTGTTGTTGTTTCAAACTTGTTACTAGATATGTATGTGTTGTGTTCAAGGATGTGCGGATCCTTAAAGAGCGTCAACTGCTTATTGTGTCATTGAACTTTAGATGGTCTTAGTTTTTTCGTGTCTTTTAAAAAATAAGGAACGAAGGAGAGTGTCAACCGCTTCAGCCTTCAGGTAGCATCCTAACATCTATGATGCGCTCCAAAATTGTGAAAGTGTCATGTTTTAGGAAGACGTCTGACAACGTACTTCAGAGGAAGAAAGTTGCGATTGTAGACAGTAGACGGAGAAAGTGAACCTAAAACAAAGGTTGTGAACCAAAAGACAAAAGACGTGGTCGCAGACCCAAAAGAGAGACTCGGACGTGGTGTGTCATTTGGAGCTTTAGAGTTGGTGGAGTGTTAAGTGCATATATCAATTTAAAAATTTTGACGACCGCTCCATGTGTCAAGGTGACACTTGAGTTTCACATGTCAATACATAATTTTTGTAGTGTAGTAAAGACTCGTCGAAGGGAGTCAAGCAGATGGCCCAAACACTCTCATTGAGACAAGTTTGGTGATGGCTTCATTCGTGAAACTTGTTGAGTTGATATAGAGTGGAAGGGCTCCACATACTTAGACTAATTCATTTTCACATCAAATGACTATTTTGCCTAGAATAAAAAAAATTACAAGGATCCCACCTCGCTATAGTTTTTGAACTAATTACAAAAATGCCATTGTGTACTGTTAATCTAATGGGGATGGTTTTGTTGCCTTGACATGGAAACCAAACATCTAACATTATTTTAGAAACAGTACCACATAAAATCTGCAACTCCAACATCACCTAGCTAGGAATAAACACAAATGAAGAGAACAAAACTATTTTGGATGATATCATTTACCAAGGGAAGAGGCATATACACATTCCGGGTAGCTATTACGGTCACTGGACTAATTTATCCCTCACCGACGTGAATTTAACTCTCAACAAAACTAGAAGTGTCGTAAAATATAATACATGTATCAGCCTCTGTTCACGTTGATGACAGTGAGTGACTCGAAACAGCAAATGGATCTATATATTATTTCCAGGAGGACATAGCTGCCATGTTGTTCTGTTACTGAAGGCTGCAAAGCCCTGGTTGTGGTTGTGGTGGTTGATGGGACTTCGAGGGTCACCCGATAGTTCATTTACAGTAACCTGTGAAGGCGGGCTCCCACCCGCTCCTCCTCCTACAAGCTTCAGTGGTGGTGCTGAGAAACATTCCGACTGGATCTCTGATTTCGACTCTTCCGCAATGAAACTACCAATCACCACCTGAAACAGAACATTTAGCAAGTGCAACATCTTGTTACCTGGAAGAATTACAATGGCCCAACATCTATACATGTCCTAAGGGAACTTAAATGATGTCCAAAACAAAATATTGAGTGTTTCGATAACATATGGTGAAAAGGATATATATTGGAGAAATATTTACACATTATACACAATTTCCAATGTAAATGCGAGGTTGGTCATGTTCTGGTCTGTAAGAATATATGTTGTTGAAAGGGGACACATTAATGAGCAATAATACATCAATGGATATTTATTGTGGGTAGATTTTCTTAGTGAGGAACAAAATATAACGGATAACCTGAACTGGAGATGCCGCAATAAGAAACCCTGCAACGCAACCGCCCAAAACACGACCGTCAGGTCCAGCTATCGATACACTCAGACCACCTGTTCTGCCTCGTTGACCACCATTCTCTGACAGAGTAAATGAACCAGAAAGAGAGAGAATTTCGAACCTCCCCTGTTTGAGCATGGCATCTGAGACTTATATGTGTAATACATGTAAACCAACCAAAAAGATACAAAAACCACAAACCATCCCTTTTTGCAGAGCATGTGAAAAACATTTACATTTGTTAACTGCCTTACAGATTTCTCTGAAGCAAAAGGACCCTAGCATCATTTGTAATTTATGCAGAAGATGAAAGCCCATAGTGAAATGAGAATACCATCTCTACAGATTTTGATACTTTACCGGTTCCCTTGGTAGGCCCACAATGATGGGAGCCTCGTGCACTAGACTGTCCTATTTTCTTGGTTGTTACGTAGGTTCCCTTGGTAGTTGGTCAAAACACTCTGGTCGTGCCATTGAGTTTTCAATGAAATAGTTGTCTTTAATATTCTTTAGACAGACAATACCGTTTAGATGTGAAATGAAAAACAGTGAAATGCAGTCATTTAGGTCTATCACCCTATTCTTAAATATAAATATGGTGAGCTCACTAAGTTGAGAAAGTAGATCCACGAATACTATAAGCAAATGTTGATCTCATATGAGACAACAGTTTCTTATGAGAAATGCAACATATAAGCACCTTAACTTTGTAACCAACCTCATATGTAACAGATCCCCCGGAAGTTGCTGACTGACGAAGTGTAACATTGGATATGGCCCCATTTGCTGACAAAATACAAACAGCTCGGGCACCTTTTTGGGTAAATGACAGAATTTGGGATGTAATGTCCTGATAAGGAAAAAAAATCATAAATCATAAAACTCGACAAAATAAGAGAAAAATAAACACTATCTCAAGCAATATCAAATTTTCCAACAAGATGAAAGAAGGGTATCTGTATTACAGAAATGGAAGGATCAATTAAAATAACAAAATAGAAATCAAGGGGTGTTGTGAAATGGGACAATCACAGCTAAATGTGATACTCTAACTTTGGAAGTAAGACCACCTCAAAAATACAGTGCCCTCGAAGAACACCAAATTAGACAGAGGATACTCGTTTTTTTATATATAATATTTTAAAAATATAAAACATAAAACATAAAAACAATTACTGATAAAATTCAAGTAACATCCTCTGAGGTACTTGATTGATGTGTTTATATATGTAAATATATAATCAAATCTACTCATTGTTTGACGTGTTTATACTTTATAGTGAAATCTAATTAGAAACTTTGATTTCATAATTCATACAGTTTATTATTATTACATATATAATTCTAATTGAAAAATTGACACATCCTATGTTTTTTGGTGTCTTTTCCAGCATCAGAGTATGAATCTGTGCTTCCTAGACTTATAACTAAATTATTCATTTTGCATCAAAAGAAAGAGAAACAATGATACATAACCAAAAAAGAGTTGATTATTAAATCAGATTACATGATATAGTTTGTGGAAAATATTCTTATTGTTTCCACTAAAATAAATTTGCTATTGAAACAAGTGTTGAAACCAGAGAAAACAATCTGCTATGATCAACCACTTGATTCAGCAAAAATTTCATCAGTTAGCAAGAACCAACACCCTAATTTCAATCTCAAAATGCAAAGTGCAAGTTTAGACAATTTGTCAATTCGAACCCACCCATGTAGTCTGCAAGGAAATAGTTTCAATCTTATGTCCGAACGAGAATGGTCACAGATTTTGAAACCCAAAGAGTGCTATATATTATTATAGAATTTATTAACTTCTTTTTTTATATCTCAAGAATTAATACATGTATGACATTACAGTCTCTAAAAGAAAGAATATGTATAAATCATAAAGTTATTTTCTTACACTTGAATGGTTCAACAAGCTGTAGTTTCAAATGATATTACAAACCATAAATTTATTTTCTTCCTAGTGCATAATTGATCAATGAAAGAAATTGTGAGGTTTCCTGAAACTCTGAGCATGGCATATAGAATAAGTGTTTCTCTGTCAAAATGGAAAAGAAAAAAATGAAACCTTCCGAGAATCTTTTACTTGGATGTTTAGACCATTATAACATGAACCAATGAAATGATGCCATCAATTCCTTATCTAATTTTTACAACCCAGGGCATACTAAGTACTATACTCCAATAATAAACTGAAGCACATAAACCAATGGCGCGTACAGTACACCTATTTGCAAAGTAAACTGCTAATGCATTTGTGAGAAAAGAGACAAATAGCCTGATATTAAGAAAAAAGTGGGCCCATAATTATAGACGATTCTCCTATAAACTGCAGATATGGAGCTTTAAAACATACGTATTATTACTACAACAAAGCAAAAAATACAGGAAGAATATAAAAAGGAATTTAGAGAACTGAGAATGCACCTCTCCTGCTTTCACTGTGATCACGTGTGGTGTAAAACCAACCCCTTCAGATCCTGCAAAGCAATATTCTATGAAGATTTAGCTAGAGTTCATGTTTCCATATATAAAAGAAACATTAACTATTTCAGAACAATGCGCTAAAAAAAACTATTTCAGGACAAATTCTGTACGACTGTTTTCCGGGATTGTGGAGAAACCAAAAACCCACAATTCAATTGGAAAATATGGGAAAAAACAGCCAATCACAAAAATTATTACACCACTGGTTCTATGTAGTATAAGAAACCCCGGCCTAGAGACATATTTGATCTTCTTTTCAAGTTCCAAATTGAATTTGTATCACCAAAACAAAATACATCATTCACAACAAGAATAAAGACAGCTAACATGAAATGAAGCAAAATAAAATACCAATAAATATATAAATATTGTATTCACAATATTTTATTGGATCCATTGAAGAGTAACAACCTAATTAACTGTAATAACTAACAAGGGCATATCTGACATTTCACCAAGTAAAAAATAGAGTGTAATTCAGATTCAATTCAACAGATCCAAAAAGGTTTTCTTTTCTATTATAAAAGATCTAAAATATTGATTACCACTTTTTCAACACTTAATTATAGATAAATAAATAATATGAAAATCAATTGTTTTTAGATAATTAGATTCTTGAAGTTGAGTTAATAAACAAAACAAGATAAAATATAGTAAAAATAAACAAAAACTATAAAAAGGAATTACCAAGACCAGCTGTTGTTTGCTGTTTCTTTCCAGAACCAGGTGGCCTGCCCCTTCCCTTCTTCCCTGACGGCGGAGACGCCGCCGGAGCACCTGAAAACCCGCTTCCCGGCGACGACATCGGCGCGCCTGAACAACCGTCCACGGCGTACTTCCTAGGCCGCCCTCGCTTTCGCTTCATCGGCTCAGCCGAGTTGTTGTTGTCCAAGCCATTAACATCTATGCCGGGCTGAACCTCCAAGGACGGCGGCGGGGGGGG
>JAYMSZ010000604.1:0-18475 GCA_036897665.1 Pelargonium citronellum
CAATGGGAGGGTCATTTATCTGATTTTTTTTCTCAATTGGGCCATTTTCCATAAAACCCCCGCATATTGCTGGCTATGAAAGTCAATGACCATGAAATGCATTCTTAAATCTCTCAATGCAAGCACAATATTATATTTCATTGTCTCAAAATGAGCGTGTTCTTTCTCTATGCATCAATTAACGATAATATCCATATGATAAAACACACGTTCATAGGAATGTAAGAGAAAATGTGATAAACCACAAGTTTTGGAAGCCAAATTTAGATTGTGCTTGAATGGCTAGAAAAGATGTCAGTTTTAGCACACAAGAATGGAATGGAATGGAATGCCACTGAGGGTTGCTTGTAGATGTATAAACAATGGGAAGAAAATACAGAACAGCACAGCATGTGATTTGATAATGGTGGAGAGACCTAATTTGATGAATGTGATAAGATGAAGGAAAAAGCACATGGAGAAGAAGATAATGAAGGGCTAGATGAACCTGAATCATATCCATGGACCATGCTTTTAAATTATCTAACATCAATCCTGCCGAATTCCGGGCCGGCAGTAGTGCCAGTAAGAATAAACTTTCATGGCATGACATAAAGGGTAAGCAAGGCATATTTATATATAACCTGGAATGGAGGGTGTGCCCAATTAGGCAGGCTTGTAATCTTCACTAATCAAAGACAGCTCCACAACAGTAGCACAAGTAATTGATGACAATGGAGTCCCAAACGACATGAGAAATATCTTAGTATATACCACATAGTATAATCATTTAACAATAGTAACTATGGTTACAAATGAAATGAAATCATCTAAAGATGTATGTTTAATCAATTGAAACAAACAGATGTAATATATAAAATGGCAACTCTGTAATCAAAATTATGCATAGATCAAAAAAAGGAAGACTCTATGTCCTGTATGCTACAAACAACCTGCTTCCTCTAGAACAGCCAGTGTTTCTTCCTCGGCTTTGGCTGAGCCGGAGCATCTGCATAACAAGAGATAAGTTTATTTGTAAACATTTTCTAACAATGGTACTATTTGAGATTTATGCCTCTATAATTAGCTTTTGGTAATGAAACTAACCTCGGATTTCATATAACGAATTGTAATGTACCTCAGACCAGAAACTTAACCACAATTCTGCATTTCACAAACATAAAAGTTCAAAACATAATAAAGAAAAAAAGACGTGTGCGAGTATTAAATCTCATTGAAGACTATTATTATTCTATCATGAATCTCAAATAAACTTTTCAGATGTAGTCTCGTTTCCTAACCTAACATTTAATGTTACAGGCTAGCAGTTTGTGTACCCATAACAAATAGACATTTGAAGAAACTTTTCAAGGAGTGTACTTAACTAACTTCAAACTTAACCAAACCTATTCTCCCTACCTATAAATACGTATGGGTTACCTAACATAATGATGATGATAATTATAATAATAGTGACTTTCCAATCTTACCTCGTACGGGGGCCTGGTGCTGTGGTGTAATTTCTATAAAACAAGTATCTCTGAATGAAGTCAAAAGACATATCTTTGCTCCAAACTGCATATCAGAAACGCCACATAGCACAATGAGCTTAATGTTGAAGTGTCTGTGAAAGACATTGCACAACAGAAATGGCAAACATTAAAAGCTAAAGAAGGCAGAATAGCCAAATAAGTATTTGATTGATTGATTTGTTTACTTTTCAAAAGGAGTTGCAGAAGATGTACACACTACTTTAATGCATTCATGTTTACATGTTTTTAACACAAATATATGTAATTTCATTTGCGTATTGTCTCATCGTCAATCATGAATGCCTTCACAAGTTCTTGTTCAAGCTGAGTACAAACTTGCAGAAAATAACACACATGTGCTGGTATTATATTTCCCCTTTCTTCTATTGTTAGGTGTGCCCACACTATTCAGTCGTATAACATGCAAACATTTCGAAATTCACAAGAGAAACCCTGAAATAATCTTAGTTAATCACACCCAGTTTATGTCGAAGCAGTATTCCAGACATGTATACTAACACAATGTATATCCATCTGAGGCATTACAGTAACTGAGACAGGGAAAGAGCACTTCTTTCAATTTAGGGCTTCATTGTAACACAACTTTCCTCCTTTTTCTCCTCTTGCTTGCATCAAGTGCATAATTTTAACTTTTAGTCATTTTCCCACTTTGATTTACTCCAACTGCATAGTCATTTTTCCACAGCTTGGGTGAAGTGATAATGTTATTACTTGTTACTCATTATGATATAAAAGAAGTGTTTCACAAATCCTTGAAGTTTTGTCAGGTCATCAACTCATTTACATAACAAGAAGCCATAAAATGGTGCAGCCAGAAAATAGAAAATACTGAAGTGGGGTTGCAAAATCTCATCAAACCCGATCCCACATCTTTATCTTCTAAGCCAAAGTTGGGCGGTCAACCCCCATTGGCCATGTTTTTATTCATAAAACGCTCAAGAACCAAGCATACAGAAATGACATAATGTATATATATATATATATATATATGGTAGAATGAGAGTTTTAGATGATAAAACAAGAAACACTAGACCTTATCAGCAGCAGCTTGTAAGGTAATATGGTCTCCCCATTCACCAGATCTGCATCACAGACTGAATTAGAGTAGGAAATGAAGATCTTGCAGCAGTATATGAATCAAATGAAAATGCATTAACAAATGTGAAGGATTATTGCAACAGAACAAGTGGAGTATTGACTCTTCACAAAATTACATACTTCGCCATTTTCTTGTAATAACGTTTATACTTCATTGGGACATAGCTTTCGTACGAAGTTCGGTTGTCTTTCAGCTGAAAGAGGGGGAAAGAAACAATGCAAAAGTAAGCAAACTCACATCAGCCACTCGAGCATATACACTTAAGAACCAGATTTGATCTATTCTGGCCTTCAGCACAGAGGACGTGTAACCCATCATGTATCATATTTACTGCATTATAAACATCAATCAAGTTCACACATTTTGATTTTTGACAGATGTTCTGATGACAGGTTGCTTCAGTAGCAGGAAACAAAATATCAAACTCAGTTCAGTTAAGAGTTAAGACTGAGAGCATGGCATGTCGTTGAAAGAAAGATGGTAGTGGTGATAGAATTGAAACATAATATCAAGCTCAGTTCAGATAAGATTGAAAGCATGGCATGTCATTGAAAGAAAGATGGTAATGGTGATAGTAGCTATGGCTTGATAGAGGTATAATAGGTGGCGTAGTCTGCCAGTTGTTATCAGTTGCTGGACAAGTAGTTTCTACTTTTAGCACGAGGTCAGCCATTATTATAAGAATGGTGATTGTGATATCATATTATTTTTTAAAATCTAGAGAACAATGGTAATGGTAGCAGTTCTAAGTTTTATGGATGTAGGTATTCTGGATATGGCTGTGAATGTAGTGGAGAGAAGAAAAAATAGGTGCTGCAATGTGTCTAGGTTTCAGAATGAGTGGTTGTTAGATCAAAAATGGTGACACTATGGATGGAGGTATTCTGGAAATGGTTTCCTTTAACAACAATGAATTTATTTGTTTATTCCCTACACTCGAGCTTTTTTGTTATTTGGTTAACAACTTATTGTCTCCTCCCACTGATTCTGTTATGTATTCAGTTTTCATCTGAAAAATAGTAGTTGAGTTAGGGTGAAATTACAATTCCACTCAGAGAATGCAACTAAGAATGGTTTAGAATTAAGAGCCTTGAATTATAACTTGCTCCGTATGAAAATTCTATAGAGACTTCAAACACAGCTTACCTGTTTCACAATATCTTTTCGAACGTGCTTATGATACTCAGGTGACTTGTACAACTGGTCTGAAAGTGCGCGAAACTGAAATAGATAGGAAACGTCAATAAATCTCACAAGCAATATTTCCACATTACTTCAGAACCCCTCATACCTGACAATTTCCATCCCCAGAGACCTTCACTTCATATAAACCATAAACATTGAGTCTGGAAAATTAATAAGAAGTTTACTTAGTACCCTTAAAAATATATAAAAAAATAAAAAATCAATGCCTTGCTCCCATTCTCTTTAGAGAGAGTTCAAAAGCTCCAATCTACTAATCATCTTACCCTAGATGAACACCTAAGAACATACATAGCATATGATGTATAGTTATTGCCAAGCATAAGATTTATACCTCTGAATGAGCCGCTGGTGATCCAGACTGGCATCATTTAAATTAGGGATGAATGTATTTATCCGGGGAATATGCTGAAATTTGAAGAGAGTCAAAACTATAAGAAATTTGGAATAACTTCCTTACAAGCCCCAAAAGAAAAATAAACAGATGCGTTCTATCTCAATGGAGCAACAATTAGGAAGGAAACTCAAGGATTTTAGATTTATAACACAACATATTGCAGGACACCATACAGCTAAAAAAGTTGTTGACTATAAGATTAATCACATGACTTCCATCTCCCGAAGTATGAGGAAAACTATTGAGACAAACCCAATTTCAAAATCACAATTTCAAAGTAAAACAAGACCTCCATAAAAGTAAGAAGGTGGCACATGGTTGGTAATGAAGGCAAAGTTTCTACCATTAACACTCAAAAGGATATGGTAAACACAAAATATTTAAACCTCACACTAAACTGAGCACTGGAAAAATATCCAATAGATGCAAACCATAAGATTTTAGTCCGGATAAGAAAGGAGAGTCTAAAGTAATTTCATAAAGTTAATTAAATATCTTACAGGTACAGGTGCCAAGTTGGTGAGGCGCCTGCCAATTGCACCATCTAATTTAGCATATTCTTCTGATAGTACAGCAGCAATCATATGGTCATCCTCGGTAGACTGCTGACTGCTCATGGAAGTTGAGCTAGAAGATTCACCCACACTATAAGTTCCGTTTCTCATAATGCAACCCAGAAGATACCGATATGTTTTTTTATGCAGTAACCAGCAGCTATGATGATCTTCTGCTGCTGAAATGCCATAGTTAAATGCTTAAATCAGTTTTTATAATTCCAAGAATGTTAACTAGATGACAAATGAATGATCAAGAGACAACAATTGTAACTTATACTAGTTACTTGAAAAGTAGCCTAATGCACGGTACGTTGACATAATGAAAGAAGCTGATCGAAAATGTAAGTAACCACAATACGAGATACAAGTCCCTATGGATACATTGATTACATTCATAAATAACGTTATAAATATTTGAGATATGAAAAATGAAGTGCATACGGCAGAAACACTGAAGATAGTCCAATATATTATATGATGCCTATATTCAAGTGTTACATTAAGGTGGGTGAACATATTCAGATTCTCCAAGAAACCCACTATTAGTGCCATTTATTGCTAAACCCATCATGAATTCACCATCAGAAATCAGAAATACCTAATTCATATTCGAGTAAAGGTTAAAGAAACATTACAAGAAATACATGATCAGAAAATGACCAGGGAGATACAAGGAACAAGCTCAATTGAAGGGTCCAAGGCTCTCAACAAGAAAAACAACAGAGAGCATCAATTAAAAGAATACTGACCAGTAACCAATCACGAACCCAAAATCGAGGTCAATCATAGCAGAAAGATAGGTACAAAGAACAAGACAACCCTAAGAATCAACCGACCCAAATGAAACAAAAGATAGCATTCATATAAATAATTAAATATGATACGCATTCAATCAAGGAATACAATAAAGATCCTGACCCTGATGGATTCAAGAACCCAAAACCCAATTGCGATTACATTTTCCATAATCAAAAGCAGAACACCCAATCCATTTATTTAATAAAAACAATAATCGATAAAAGACAGAGCCAGAGACAAAATCGTCACCTTGGATTGTCAAATCCAGAAATTGAGGGGTTTTGCCTGAAAATGGATTGCAGAGTGTAGACAGACACGAAATGACGAAATCAATTCGACTTTTGTCTGTTCCAAACGGTTGTTAACGTTGTTGGAACCGAAAAATCAGATGTTTTGGTCGTCTTCTGTAATGAAAATTTCAATCGGAAGAGAAAGACGCAGCAATATATTATATGGAATGCTTAGAAATTAGCAATCAATAAATGTACGCGGACAGAGAGAGAGTCGTCGGTTTGGTTGGTTGGTTGGTTGGTTAGCTTTCGCGGTTTGTCAATCACACACACAACGAAGATTATAATATAATTTACTGTAAGGAAATCAAAAAACGAGTGTCGTTTGGGGTAACATCAAAATCGTGATCCTTTTCTCTGCTCGTGTGGGCCCAATGTGACCTAGTCTGGGCCCACACGTGTCTATTCTTCTTCTTTGGTCCATTTCTAAAACAACAATCCAAGAACCAATCAAAAATAAATAATTGAGTCATTTGCACTAAACATGAATTTATCTTTTCAGATTTGTCGGCAGGGTCTTTTTAAGGAACCAGTAACAAATGTACTATAAATAATAATCATAGGAATTCAGGAGATTCTTGTACTGTAAATACAGGTCCCGCATTTTGAGGAAGGAGGCTCCAATAGCAACCCTGATTGTCTATAAAACAGCTATGCCATTTGATTCTGTAACAACCTGCTGGGAAATTGGAAACATCCAGGATACAATTTGAGAACCCTTGTCGTCTCTCGTTCACTTCGAAGCGCGAAAATGCATCCACGACCCTTTGATCTATATCAGTGTCTCTCCGTCGCTTCCCATTGGTCTTTTTTGTTCGCTCTGTGACGTACTGCAACAGCTTTTCGCTCATTTCTAACATGTCATCATTTTCCCAAGGTTTATAGCAAGCCTGTTGCTCTTGTTCCTTGTTACCTCCGGTTGGTCTTGGCGCTAGAAAGGATGGTTCGGAAGAAAGGATGCAGTACAGCTTGGTCAGCCGAACTGGGAGATCTGAAGGCAAATTCTTGAGCTGCAGACAAAGATTTAGAGATAGGTGGGAGCCTGGAGTGACCAGTATCCTGTCTGAGTTCCTAGCATCTGCACTGGATGCAAAAAGCTCTGACCCGATGCAAGGCCTGTGTTTTAACATCAAGTTCGTAAATTAGAATCGTGTTTAAATCATACAACAGAACAAGAACAACTGATCATAATAATGGTAAGAGGCTGATTTTGCATCAATCTCCTGTAGATGTACTTAAAAGTTGAAAAGGCAATTTATCTTTTATTTTTCAAGTTATTGAGAAAGCCATGAGTGGTAACTATTTGACATACCTTACTTTGAAGAAGTACTTGGGAATTCGAAAAGGTTCGTGCATCCATTTCATAATGACGTCCAATAAAAGTTGCAGACCATCCTTGGTAATTTTGGATACTATCTCCTCACTTCGCACCACATTTGCCTCATTTTGCAAGCAAACAACACGTGAAACGGCATAGTTACAAACAGTATGCAGATGTCTTGCTTCACAACCAATATTCAGTATTTGATTTCTGGACTGCAAGTGAAAACAGTTCTTGGGGTGCCCACTGACCTCTAAAAGTGAACTGATATTCTTTCTAGTATCACAATCTATATTCTTCAACCGCCCAACTAAATTCTGAAGAAGAACTGCTTGTAAACATGCATCTTTATTCTCTGGATCATATGTTTCAATAGATTTGTGGGCGCGTAGATTTGGAATAAAAGTAGAAAACCCAGTAGTAAAAGCTAATAGAGAACAACTGAGTGCTAGTGCTGAGATGATTTTTGAGCTTTTGTTATCCATGCCAATGAATGATGTAGCAATTAGATCATATTCACGGGATAGCCTCTTCCATCGAAAAGATAGTTGCTGCAATGATTTTAGGGTCTCAAGCATATTACAATTACGAACATGTCCAACATTGCTGACTACATTCTGATCAGGAACCACCCCAACTTTAAGTATCTCCACAACTGTTCCCAGAACCTTTGCTCTTAGGGCCAAAAACCATCTTTGGAAACAAAACGCTTGGCCTGACGAGACAGCAGCACCTAAAGATTCTCCTGAAGAGAAAACGCCATATGAAGCCCCAAGAAGGATTTTAGTTAACATGGGAGCATTCATATTCTCAGGTGCATCTTGACCAACCTCATCAAAATCATCCCCCAAAAGCAGGATAGAGGTTTTGTTTATCTCCAACCAATCTATTAAATTGGACCTCCCTTTTGGTAAAACAAACATTTGAATTTTACTCTCTGCGTGAGATAATTGAATCAACGACTTTAACCAGCCACAACAATAATCAGATTGAACCCGTGTTATTAACTGACCAAATATAAAAGTAGCCGTTAGCCACGCAGCCTGACAAGCTGCATATATCCCAGCTCTGTAAGATGACCAGTTATCCCTCTCTGTCAACGTCTTTGCACACCTAAGAGAAAAGACCTCTTGCTCAACCAAGGAACCCTGAAGAGACATACCCAAGTCTCTATCAAGATTACAATTTGCCTCATTCTCATTAACCATGCAACCCCAAATAATTCGAGAATGCAAAAGTATAGAGAATTCTGTGTGCATATATCCATCAAATAAGATGCATCCATGTACACTTCCAACTAAGGCCTTTGCTTTGTCAAATACTTGAGTGGTAATACCTCCAACTTCACTGAGACTTTCAAGGGAATCCACCATGAATTTGAAGACATAAAATACAAGCTTTGATCTGATGACTATGTTCTTTTCTCCCTTTAAACTCTCAATGTCCGTAACAGGCAAATCTTCTTGCCTAGGAACACTGCCTTGCATATTTAAAATATACGCAACAAATATATTAATATTATGCAGTACCAAACTACCCAGATCTGGATGTTCACCAACCAGAAAAAGGAGAAGACCAAACAGGCTTTTTACTTCTTGGGACAATTGAGACTCAGTGTGGTCGAGATAGAACAATGGCTTCACCAACAAGGTCATCTGTTCTATAATTAACGAAATGATCTCCCTCGGATGAAAGGAGGAACAAATACCATCAGATCCTGTTTCTGGTCTTCCCATAAGTTTGCTTGATAGGTCTGCCAGAACAGAGGTGGCTAAAAGGCTGTTTGACAATACTGGAGATTGAGATGCATTCCTAATGACAGTTAACATCTTAGCAATCTCAAGCATCTCCATGCAAGGCAAATTAGGCAGCTCATATAGAAGAATCTGCAATTGCCCAATATAAGTTGATAAATATTAAATCTAAGAATGGCAAATGATAAATTGATTTGTACAAAGCTCTGGGAATAACCTTATGCAAAATCTGTAGAGCTTGACATTGTAAAGCTGATGAAAGTTCAGTATCATCGAATGTGCCAATCATTGGTCTGATTATGTTTGCATTAGTAGGAATATAAACAATCTCTTTTACAAGAAGAAAATGCATACATCTTAATGCTGTTTCTCGCATCCGCACGTTTCTTTCTCTTGAAAGAAAAGAGAGAAGCAATTCGACCTGCACCCAGATGTCAAAAGTGATAATACATAAGTTGAAAAATTACTTTACATTTCTATGAAACAGGAACATATTTTTTCCCATAAACGTGTCTAGATAGCAGGTAATAGTAGTCAAAAGCCCACAAAACATTACCCTATTATTATTATTTTATCATTATTGGAGTAGAGTAAGTTATAAAGCATATCCTCAGAAGAATGTCTGAATTTCACAATATGCACTTAAAATCACAGTAAACAATTGGCATATACCTGTTCAGACATTAGAACTGTCAATTTGGAAGCAAGTTTAGTGAGTGAAACCAGCAACACAACCAAAAGGTCCTCCTCTGAAGAATCTAAAATCAGCTTTAGACCTGTCTGCAACAAATTAATGGTGAGTAACATACACAGCCTCATTGCAAAGCAGCAAAGCTGGCAGACATCAATTGAAGTTATCATAATTTCAGCATCAAAGAGGTAACTCTAAATACATGCACATGGTATAATCGTGTCATCTTGCATGACAACATCTAATGATACTTAGATCAATGCTTAGCAATGTCCCTTTTGTTAAGTCCCATACACAAAAAGTAAACAATTCTGCCTAAAAATAATTATAAACTATGAAGCACCGACACTCTACTGACGCAAGAATCGGACACAGCACGCTTCTGACATGCAAATCAGCAATTAAAATTAAAAATAATTCCGACACGTCCCTAGCGCACAGTGTCCTATTTTCTAATTAAAAAATTACTTCCACTATTATTTTTTTTTATTTTAAAAGAGAGCCTAAGATGTTTTGTCCATAGATTGTAATAACAATGTTTTTTTTCTTCATTTGTGGGACATTATTAGTGTTGTTTGTTTAGTTTGAAGTTATGTTAATTTTAATTTGTCATACTATCAAGTTTAATTGCAATACACTTAAAACCATTAATACATATAATTTTCTGTATATAAATATATTTTTCAATTAAAAAAATTTAACGTGCCGTGAAGCATCCTGTCGTATGTTTTCTAAAATGGCAAACTGTGAGTCCAAATCGCATCACATGTCAGTATCAGTGCAACATAGTTTATAACTACGGAAATTTAGAGAGGTGAAATTAGAAAAGATACATAACCTTGTAAGCTCTACTTGCAACTGAAAATGAGCTCCTCATTTTCGCAAAGATCCTCGCTCCAGCTAACCTTACAGCCAGCGGTATCTCATACGACGTTACCAAGTTAACCAGCATTTCTAAGACTACAGGTGCAAAGTCATCCGATAACTCACAAAAGCATCCTGCAGCATATAAAGATGCTTTTACCTGTTGCAAGTAGATACGGAATGGTTGCAATTAAATCCTACAAACTTTAGCATCAATGACATCCAAAAGCTCTAAAAACACAGGTTCTAGACACACAAATAATAGGGAAATCATGATCATGTTGAGCTATTTCTAAATAAATGAATGTATCAATTGATTGTAGAAATTTCCTACAAAGGACACTGACCTCACCTCCAAAACATGAGAAGAAACCAAACTGGAAAGTATCAAGTATCGGATTTGAACACTGTCCTTGGCAAAATCAGCCCAACAACCAAACAGAACCAGTGCCAGTGCTCTTGACTCTGCATCTCCTGAATCAAACACAACCTTCACCCTCCTCAGCAACTCACACTGGTTATGCACCCTGGTTTTGGACAAAATTCCACCATTCCCTTTCCTCTTTCCATTACGGTTCCTGAGCTGAGACCTAAAAATCTTGACTACAGCAAGCCTGAGATTTTTATCACCCAACCTGAAAGCATCGGCTAGCCGCAGGAGGATGGTGTTGGCGAAGAGCCTGTCTTCCCCGGGAACTAGGCCAAACATGTTGAAGACAGCCATTTTAGGCTCTGGTTCCCGGCTCCACCGCTCGAGTCTCGGTCCTAACTGCAGTATTGCTTGTACGGCACGACCTGAAATAATTTGATAAAAAGGTGTGGTAAAGTCCAGAAGTTTCTGTGAAGAAGAATCAGAGAAGAGAAATGGAAAGAGTTGTGACCTGTGTTTCTGGAACGGAGTGCCTTGTCGAGCTCAATGCTCCAGTCCATGGCGCAAGCTGCCGAATTTTTCTCCATTGCTGGTTCTGCTTCTGACATTGTCAAACTCTGTGTTCTCAATCCTAAAACCCTCTCTCCTTCAAATATACGTTGCTATACGACATCGTTTCAGCACCTTTCCCTCTCAAAGCAGACAACAGAAATTTGGGCTTCACATGAGTCAAACTGGGCCAGGTTAATAGGCCGTCACATAAGACTGTGATATGGGCTTTCTATCTTCTCTTATCAGGAGAGGTGGTGCTCCAGGGGACAAGTTTTTGAGAACCCAAGTGAGTGAGGAGTGACGCAATGATATGAAACGAGTTTGTGCATAAAGCAAGCGTTATTGAAGCAGCAGCGGTTTTGTGGTGACCACCGCTCGCGGTTTTGACGGTAACTGCGTTTCTTGGTTTTAGACTCCGACGGTTAAAGTATCAGCTCCGTTATTGGCCTATTTACGTAACGCTACTACAACTATTGCTCATTAGTCAACACTACAAGACAATTCCCATTCCCACCGCTTACCACATTATTTATTTATTTATTTATTTTCCAATTTCTCTTTGTTTCTTTATATTTTAGTTTTACCCCATACTTTAATTATTTATTTTTTTGAAATGTCACTAAATTACATAAATAAGGGACATAGAGTTGATGTGTCACTCTTGTGGCCCTTCTCGATTCATTTCGGATTAAACATGATAGCTTACTACGTTTAAAAAAATTGACATAATGAAGTACAAAACTCAAATTCATTTTAAAACTAGTGTCTTCCTAAGTGTAATTTAATTCATGATAATTGAGATAAACTAGAACATTTGTGAAAAATTAACATTAAGCATGTAGATATCTACTTTTCGTTGAAACGATAAAAAGAAACATTCATGTTATCCACAATGAATGTTGTCTGTAATAAGTCGTTACATGATATCGTTATAAAGAGTCAAGTCGTTATTCGTTCGTTGAGCTAAATATTAAAGGCCGTAAAGATAACTGAACATTTACGAGTAATGTTCATTTTAGTTAATTTGCATCGAAAATTAAAGCAAAAAAATCATTCATCACACTCGTGTGAACTATTTAATATCAATAATTTAAAAGAACATAATAGTCCGCGTCGCGACAAACATCAATAAAACATTAAAGACAATGGAATTAATTTATTCAGGTTCGAAAGATCTCAGACACGTGGAGTCTCTAATCATAACTACTAAACATAAAATATACACAACATTTTGGCGACCATATGTTTGAATTTCAACAATTAACTAACATGAAAAAAATCATAAAATTAATAGACAATAAAGTCCTTGTTTGTTAAAGATCACATAATACATATGATTAATTCCATGTTAATGGTTAAATTTTTAAAAAAAAAATCAACTCTAGGGAAGTCCAATTATAGAAATATTTGTATAGAGGCAGGGGTTAATTTGAATTCTTTTACTGGCTCCCTGAAATTTAAAAACAAGGGGTGAAATTGACAACATTGAATAGTTGAAGATTTAGCAAAACCAAAAAATGGCAACACAGAGAGAGGAAAAGTAGTAAAAAGTGTTACCTTTTATGTCACTCTCTCACACTCCATCCATGTCCATTCCCTCTATAAATAAACAACATGGTTTCATGTTTCTCATCCATTTTCACAATCTCACTCTCAATTTTCTGAGTTTCAGCATTTCTTGAATTCCATTTCTTCACTGTCTTGTAAGAAATTGTTCCCCATTTATCTCAATTGCAACCATTTCATTATAGATAGCTTATAAATTTATAATACATTGCACATTCTTATTCATTAAATTTGATGCATAATTGCTTTAATTACCCCATCAGATTTGAAAATTTTCCATTTCTTAGAGTATTGATACAATGACACATGAGTAATTTCAATTTATTGTTCATAGATTTGGGACAGAAATTGAGAGGCAATAAATGGAGTCCAACACCAACGCCAACTCCAGCTCCATCTCCAACCTTGAGACAGAGACAGGAACAGAGACAACCAGAATAACATGGTACCGAGGACGAGTCGTAGCAGTTCCTTCCGGAGATTCTCTAACACTGGCGGCTTTGGAGCAACAGCTTGTCAAAACCATATCACTGTCCTTCATTACTGCTCCAAAACTGGTTTGTGACTGAGACTCAATCTTGCACATTTTTGCATTACATAATTTGATCACGAATGTGTGTAGTGTAGGGTGAGAGCAAAGGTGTTGCTGATGAGCCTTTCGGGTGGGAGAGCCGAGAGTTTCTTAGAAAACTCTTGATAGGAGAGGTAATTTTTTAACTCTTGATGCTCTAGTTAATTTTGTTTTTGAATTTCCTCTAAAATGATTCAATTTGTACTAGGATGTCATTTTTAAAGTGGACTTCACTTCATTGAAGAACAGACAGTTCTGCACAGTTGTTCTAGGTGGTCACAATGTTGCTTGTTTGCTGGTTTCTCTTGGTTTGGCTAAGGTCCTTAATTTCTTTACTAAATGATTTCAAGATTGTTGTTACTACAAGACCCTTGTCTTAATTTTCAGTTGATTTATGTAGGTCAAGCGACGGAGACAAGAGGAAGGTGAAGTGAATCCCTACTTGCAACAGCTTCTTCGGTTTCAGCTTGAGGCGAAGCAGCAACGTTTAGGGCAGTGGAGCACGGTTTGTTAATTTCATGTGTCTATAGGCTTCCAATGCATCATAGTTAATTATCAGTTTATGTGTGACCCTTTTCATTGAATTGTGCATGTAGCTACCTGGTAGTTTTGAGGCATCCACCGATGATTCTAAGAATCTGAACCTTAAAGATTTCTTAATTAAGACAAAAGGAACTCCGATCCAAGCAATCGTGGAGCTCGTAAAAGATGGGAGCACCATCAAGGCCTACTTGCTCCCTTGCTACCAATTCATCCAGTTGCTTATAGCAGGAATACAAGTAAGATATCTGTATTGTCTATGCGTGAAGACGCGATATGTTATGATGATATGCAATTTTTCTCTTGTGTTTTGTATAGGCCCCCCCGTGCACGAGAAGACGGGAATTGTCTGATTTTGTTGATCAGCATGTAATAAGTACTGGCATAGCAGCAAATGGCGAGGCTTCTGCTATTCCCGGTGCTCCAGCCCCGCTAAGCCCAACTCAGAAGTATGCAACCATTATGCCACCACCTCCTGAAATGCTTTCGGATGAGTATGGGAGAGAAGCTAAGCATTTCACAGAGATGCGTGTTTTGCATAGAGATGTATATACTAAATAACATTCATTTTCCTTTTTCTTGTACCTTATGTTACAAATGTCTAGCTCACATGCTCATTTTTTGTGTTGAAAATACAGGTATGCGTTGTTATTGAGGGAATAGACAAGTCTGGAAACCTGATTGGTTCTGTGTACTATTACAATGGAGATTCATTCAAGAACTTGGCAATAGATCTCTTGCAAAATGTACGATTTTCAAGAACTCAGCTATAATGTTGCACTAAATGTTCTTTAGTGATTGTGTATTCCTTGCTTTAAAGTCATAGATTTCTTGAAATCCATTTGAAAATATCCTTATCCTTCGTGAACAAAGGGCTTGGCTAGATATGTCGACTGGAGCGCCAATTTGATGGGCGAAGATGTTAGACGACAGTTAAAATCAGCTGAAATCATAGCAAAGAAACACCTTCTCAGGATTTGGACAAATTTTGTGCCACCTGCTACCAGTACAAAGCCAATCCACAACCAGGATTTTGCTGGAACTGTAAGCCATTAGTTTGCTTATTATGTAACACAAAATCTTATCCATGTTAGCTTAACAATGTAGGGTCTTATGTGAATATAAACATGTTGTTCTCTAGGTTGTAGAGGTTGTGAGTGGTGATTTCATTATTGTTGCTGATGACGCTGCACCATATGGTAGTCCATCAGCTGAGCGCCGAGTACATCTTTCAAGTCTCAGATGTCCCAAGATAGGCAATCTTCGCAGAGACGAGAGCCCTGCTCCATATGCTATTGTGGCAAAGGAGTTCTTGCGCTCACGCCTGATTGGCCATCAGGTGTATGTTAAAATGGAGTTTACAAGAAAGATCAACCCGGCTGATGAAGAAGATTCAAGAAAGATGGACTTTGGATCGGTGTTCCTTTGTCCAACGAAGATTGATGACAGCAACATTTTGCCTTCTCTGCCTAGTGCAAACTGGTTGCATCTTGGAACAAATGTTGCTGAGATGGTGATAGCCAGGGGTTTCGGGGTGGCTGCAAAACACTCGGACTTCGAGGAAAGATCACACTTCTACGAAGCCCTCGTGAAAGCTGAGGAGCAAGCCGTAGAGGCAAAGAGGGGTATTCATTCTTGCAGGGATCCACCAGTTGTGAACAATAAAGATCTTGTTACGGTTAGAGCTTTACAAAGCATACACTACCTCTTAGAGCTTGCCATATATAGCATTTAAAAGAATGTGTTGTTAATCTCTATATGTCTTGTACTTACCAGGCACAACCTAATGAAGCTAAGGAGTTTTTTCCATATTTGAAAGCCAACAGGAGACAAACTGCTATTGTAGAGCATATATTCAGTGGTCACCGGTTCAAGCTACTAATTCCCAAGGAAGCGTGTAGCATAGCCTTCTCGTTCTCTTGGGTGCGAAGTCCTGGACGCGATGAACTTTATACAGATGAAGCCATTGCACTTATGAGAAGGAGAATCCTACAAAGGGAGGTTGAGGTACTAATGTTCTTTCAACAATATGCTCACTTGCATTATGAATTTATGACCCCCAATCAACTTAATTTTATGTTGTGTTTTGCATAGGTTGTAGTACAGGCAGTTGATAACAAAGGGACATTCTTAGGAATGCTAATGGAAGGGAAGACAAACATGGCCATGCTACTTCTTGAGGCTGGACTCGCGAGGATCCAGACTGGCTATGTTGATGACAGATTAATAGATGATCGTCTCGTGCAGGCTGAGAAAACAGCAAAGCAGCAGAAATTAAAGGAAATTTTTTACAGATTTATTCATGCTCTTAATATATTCAATTCTCCACCCGAACTTTAAGCTTGGTGATCTTAAAATGTTGCAGATATGGGAGAACTACGTCGAGGGACAAGAAGGTGCTAATGTTTCAGCTAATGGGAGAAGGCAAAAAGAAGAGATGAAGGTGCTTATTAGTGATGAGAATCCATATGTCTCTATATAGAAATTAAAGTACTTAAACTTCTATTTGTCACAGGTTGTGGTTACCGAAGTCTTAAGCGGAGGCAAGTTTTATGTCCAGGAAGTTGAAGATCACAGAGTTGCTTCAATCATGGAGAAACTAGCTTCATTAAACCTTGAAGAGGCTCCTGGACTTGGGGTCTTCATTCCTAAGGAAGGTGACATTGTTTCAGCACAGTTCACTGCAGATAAATCCTGGAATCGGGCTATGGTAAGACTAAGAGTGATACACCTATATTTGAATCTGCACTACACATCCTAATGTTGCATTTTTGTTTTTGTTTTGAATGTGTAAAGATAGTACATGCACCTCAAAGAGTTGAATCCCTCAAGGAAGAGTTTGAGGTTTTCTACATTGACTATGGCAACCAAGAAGTGGTTCCTTATGATTCGTTGCGCCCTCTTGATCACTCACTATCCTCCTCGCCGGGCCTTGCTCAGCTATGCAGCCTCGCATACATAAGGGTTCCACACATAGACGAGGAATTTGGCGAAGAGGCAGCCGCGTATTTCAGTGACTGCACTCTCAAAAGTGGTAAGAAATTCAGTGCCCAAATTGAAGGAAGGGATGGTCATGGAGGCAAAGGAAAGGGACAGGGAAATGGGACATCAGTGCTCTTTGTAACTCTTGTTGATGAAGAAACCAATACAAGTATAAATGCATCCATGCTAGAGGTTGGTCCACTGGTATTTTCAAATGTTTGTATGTTTGTTTTGTACTTTTGTTGATATTGATAATGATCATGTTGGTGGTAAAATGATTTCAGGCAGGACTTGCAAGGCTTGAAAAGAAAAAGAGGTGGGACTCCAAGGAAAAGAAGTGCAAGCTTGAAGAGTGGAAGCAATATCAGGAAGAGGCAAAGACTAGAAGGCTCAACATTTGGCAGTATGGAGATATTGAGTGGGATGATGAGCATTCAAGCAGGCCTTACAGGAAGGATGATTAAATTACCAATTGTTTTGAGCTTTGGCTTATATTTTGTGAGAGTTAGAGAACTAAACCAACATTGAAAGTTTAAATCGAAGATCTTTTTGGCTAAGTTTTTGATCTAATGTCTTTCTGTTTAACATCTTTGTAATGCATTTTTTTTAATGTTTTATTTGCAATTTCTTGTCAAATTATGAACTTGTGTTTGTGTAGTTGGCTTTTTGTTGTGATATATGTAGCCCACTCTGTCCTGGCCCAATCTGATATGGAACAGAGAGTTCCATTTAGAAAGTTGTACAACCTCACTCATCAAAGAAGAAGCTTACAAAATTGATGTGTAATTAAGCATATAGAGTGAGTAGAAAATTATTTTCCAAGTGATGACCATTACTTTAATAAAGAAGAAATCTCCTTTTAACACCACATTAGCAAAGAAGAAGGAACATAAATTCTACTCTAATGATCATTGCTTTTGAATAATAATAATAATAATAATAAATGTTAAATTACATAATAGGTTACAATATAATGGTTTGAGCTTCCCATACTAATAAATCGATATTGATAATAGAGTCACCACTTCACCACCCCCACCGCTCACGTGCGAGCCTAACATTTTTCTTTTGTCAGTGGGGCTCGACATGTGCACGATTTATTCCAGGTATGTTCATCTGCAAGCAGGCTAGAGATCGCGGGGGGAAGCAACATAAACGGGTCACTTTTCGAGCCAAACCCGAATCAAAACCAGACTATGATACTATTTTAAAGTTTCAATATTGAATTACACACAATAGCTTGAGCTTTTCATACTTAGAAATGAAACATATTAACAATATTTCACTTTCACCATTATATTTAACAACTTTTTTTTATATTGTACCATCAAAACACTGTTAGTACTCTTCGCTTCAACAAAAAAATAAAAATAAAAAATAAACCTCTT
>JAYMSZ010000605.1:0-18474 GCA_036897665.1 Pelargonium citronellum
ATTTTTGTAAGTCTTGTGCAAATTACTCTTTAAGATTCTTGTTTTTTACATCTCCTTCAATGTGCAACAAAATTGTGATCTTGTTTTGTCCGTTAATTTGCGTCAATTTCGGCTAGTGCTGTGGGAAATTGTAGAGTGAGAGCGTAGGGGAAGTTGAATTCGGTTTCATGTGTTGCGTGGTTTTGAAAATGGATTGTCTTGCTGAAGTAAACTTGGTAGTTGTGTCCGGGTCAGTAGGGTTAGGTTTTGGCTTCATTAGGGTTCGACAACGAGGAAAGCATGTAGGGTTTACATTTGAATTTGAATTATAATGGTTTTCCAGATTTTAGTAGTCTTTAGAAAGTTTAATCTTTTCTTTTGTGGAGTTGGAATCTGAAATTCAATGATAGTTAGAAGCAATTTGTTGAATTCATAGTACTTCATGTATTAATTTGATTTTAAAGATGTGTCCCCATCCTTCCCAATAATTTGCTTTTTTTTTTCAAGAAAAAGAAGAAGAAGAAATTGAAATTAAATCATTAACTCCAGCTAAGTCAAATGGTAGTATCTAAATCCTTCAATATCAGTTTTCCAGTCAAACAATGACTACTTTTACAGACTGCCTGAAACCAAACTGACAACTTTATTATTTCAATCTTTTATGTTGAAATCCATTGAGCCTGTAGGATTTCAAAGTGAAGTTCTAATTTTCTGAAAATAAATGTGTGTCTATACTCTATACTCATGTTGGTTTGAGCAGTGGGGCTCTGTTTGTAGATATTTCCTTTAAATGATAGGTAAGCAAATGGTGCTTTTGACTGTAATAGTAAGGTTCATGAGTAGTTGGTGTGTTTGTTCTGCTTTATTAGGTTGCTTGGGTGGTCTAGGGTTACTGATAAATACACTTTTTCCATATTTCATGCACAATGTACTTACTTGTACGTGGCCATTCTGGATACAGCGCTAACTTCACTTTAGGCACATGGAACAAGTGGCTGTAGGAAAGGATCTTAGCGAAATACTTAGGTACTTAAGAACTCCAAGGTGGCTTTAAACCTTATTATTTAGGCAACTATAGTCGTAGTGTTGGGAAGGGCCTCTTTGTATTTTTTACTATGGCGAGTACACGATCGACTAATGTTAGAAGGATGGAGCTTCCATTTTCAGAGTTCAAGTTTGTATTCTTAAAGATCTGTACTTGCCTATCCTGGAAAAGTTTATACTCACCTTATTCACCTTTGGCTTCCTCTCTTTATTCACAGGTTTTTCTTAACTTTACCACATAAATTTATATTTTTCATGGAGCATTATATAATTGCATATATTCTTGTGTGCATAGGATGCTTCATTCTCTCCAATATACTCCCGAGTCCCGACATATAAAAAATTATTAGATGACAGGAAGGAACGACATAGGGCTGTAAATTTAGCTCAATGATCTTCTGTGCAATCAATTATATTTTCTAGGTGCCCATAGGAAAGAAAGATAATTGTTTTTCGCATATCATTTTTCAAGGGATTATTTTCTTTCAGGTTGCAAAAATAAAAAAAAAGTTGAATACCAGAAAGAGCTATAGTTTAAGGAACATTCTAGACTTTGCAGTTGAGGTTGAAATGTCGACTCACGGTCACCATAGTGAAGTCTAGAATGAATTGAAATTGGAATCCGTGGTATACGTTGGCATTAAGCAGTTTAGACTTTAGAAGATCTCACATGGTGTGGAGTTAGTCAACTTTTGTGTTCTGATACCCACAGGCAATTTTCATATTGTCATGGCTTATCGATAGTACTTAACATCCATTCTAATCCATTATTAAGCGCAAACTTGCCTGTTTTGAAAACAATGACTTGCTTATTGCAGTAATTTGATGGCTGAATCTGCTAATTCATTAAATTAACTATATAGAATTTCTTCTATTGGGAATGTGGATATAAAACATAATTATTGTAACACATCATAGGGCTCAATCCTTGTATAGTACCCCCTTGTCCCAAAATGAGTGTTCACTTTCATTTTTAGAAAGTTAGTTATGCATGAATTTGAGTTGCCAATAATATTTCTTAGATAAGCTAGTTATAATCACTTGAGTTTGTTACACTAAAACTACAACGCTGACTAATTTATTCTTAATTTTAGTAAAAAAGTGAAAGTGGACCTTCATTTTGGGATGGAGGGATCAATTCTGACTACTGGTTCTTTGATAAATAGTTGGAGCATATGCTTGACTTAACACTATCTTCATTCTGACTCTTTAACCCATTGAGAGAGACCTCTACTGGACAATCTAATGGAGATATCTTCTGCCATGAAATTCACTTTATATTATTTTAAATTCTTAGAACAATCTAATTCTGTGTGTTGCTTAATGTTACCCTCTCTATAATATAGTTTATTGTATGTTAACCTAAATTGTGCCGGTTAAATTTTAATAATGGGCTACATTTTAGGGCTTGAGCTTCCCATGCTAAAAAGTCACCTTATTAGTAGTTTTTCACTTGCACCTTTATATATAACTCATTTCTTTTCATATTTTGTCCATGTGAGACTTTATTTTATCCTCACTCTCAACAATGTCATTATGACAGTTAAAAATAGTTTTGTTTTGTTTATCGAGGAAAATATAAAAATGAATGATAATGCCAAAACACTTTTCAACGGCTTAACATTATCAGCATACTAAGAAAGATAATTGTGTTTTGATACTCTCAAGTCACAAGTCACGACCTTACTGCATGGTTTCAAGGCTTCAAATGTTGTAGTTTATGCGTAAAGTTAAATATGTATGATTAATTGTTTCCTTTCAATCTTCAGCAAGCTGCAACATGCCTTTCTGAGTTGGAACAGTTGCCATCAGTAGAAGTGTTGGAGTCAATGCAACCTTTCCTTGATGCAATTGTCAAGCCAGAATTGCTGAAACATCAGGACAAGGACGTCAAACTTCTAGTTACTACTTGTATTTGTGAGATAACTAGGATTACTGCACCAGAAGCTCCTTATAGTGACGAAGTTCTAAAGGTGATTTTCATTTTCTTTATGAAGTATTAGAACCTTAGATCCTGGTAATTCACCACCATCTGATAGGTGGTTTTATGTGCAGGATATTTTTCACTTAATTGTTGGAACTTTTGGCGGGTTAAAGGATACCAGCGATCCATCCTTTGGAAGAAGAATTGTCATTTTAGAGACTGTTGCCAAATATAGGTCTTGCGTGGTAATGTTGGATCTTGAATGTGACGATCTTGTGGAAGAGATGTTTAGGACATTCTTTGCCGTTGTTAGGTGGGTTCCTCATCAAAAGTTTTTATTATCTCAGAAATAATGAATGTGAATGAGTGGTTAGTAGTTTATCAAAGTTGTGAAGCATACCTTCATTGAGTGAAGATGGGCAATATTATTGCTTTAATTCCAGCCATATGCTTTCTGCTTATTATTTTAGTATGCCATTTTACTGTCTGAAGTAATAATTGCCGATTGGTGGAAATAGTGCACATTTTTAATAACAATTCTTAGTTCAGTAATCCTGCATGTAAATCACTAGATTCCTCTTTTAATTATGCAGAAAAAGTACTAATAATTTGAGAAGAATGATCACCATCAATAAGAGATTATTTGTATGAACAATCATATAAGTTGAAAATTTTCTTGTTGTAGAATGAGCTAATTTGTATGGCTTCTTGTAGATCACGGGATAAACACTTCCTTAATTACTGTTTATCAAGATCTGGATGGCTTTTACCTCTTAGAACATGTGTGCAATTTATTTGTATTCATTTTATTCATTGTCTTATGTAACTTGTGAGGCTGGCTTAGTCTGGTTAATGCTGGTGTATGTAAGGAACAATATGGTTTGCATTCATCTTTTACATGCAGATGTTCTCATGAATTATTAAGTAATTTGGATTGAAGAAGGTTCTTGAATTACGTATTCAATAACAATCTTCCTTTGTTTTGCACACATGCAGCGATGAGCATGCAGAAAGTGTTTTCACATCAATGCAGACAATCATGGTTGTTCTCTTAGAAGAGAGTGAGGAAATCAGGGAGGATCTTTTAGTAGTTATACTGTCTATATTAGGTCGTAATAGAAGTGTAAGTTACTTCTCTTTATGCCCGTATGCACTGACAATAGTTTTTCTTAATTGGTTAAATTTTTTTTGGGTGCCATTATGTTCAATAGTAATCATAGAATTACTTGAATGAAAACTGATTTTGTGGTTTTTTGTTTTAGGATATTACTGCCGCTGCAAGAAGGCTTGCTATGAATGTCATACAACAATGTGCTGGGGAATTGGAATCTGGCATAAAACAGTTTCTAATATCTTCAATTTCTGGGGACAACAGGTCTTCTAATTGTGATATTGACTACCATGAAGTTATATATGATATCTATTGTTGTGCGCCTCAGGTTCTATCAGGAGTCGTCCCATACCTGACAGGAGAACTCTTGGTAATTATGGATTTTGTGTCTTGCTTGTCTAGAGTTCCCTTTTCCATCGATGATTGTCTTATAAAACTTTACTGTTTGTGCTAAAATGTCTGTGTATGTTCCAATTTCCTAAGATTGCAGAATGCTTCATAAGATCACAACCTTAGAAATCCAGATACAAATTTCTAAATGTTGAGGTTGACCATCTCCATTCTCCAGTGATAATAAGCACTTTATCCCTGTACAGTGTACACTTGTGCTAGTAAATTTTAGCATTTACTGAGTCCAAATAATAGTGCATGCAGAACTTCTATTCAATACAATTACCCTTCTATAAAGAGAGTTCAAAAGAAAGCATTTCAAGCAATTGAATTAATAACTTTAAACATCTGCAGACGGATCAGTTGGAAACTCGTACCAAAGTGGTAAAGTTAGTTGGAGACCTCTTTGCCCTGCCAGGTTCTGCAATCACTGAAGCGTTTCAGCCTATATTTTCAGAGTTTCTGAAGAGGTTAGCTGATAGAGTAGTTGAAGTTCAAATGTCTGTCCTTGAACATGTCAAGAGCTGTCTACTTTCAAATCCTTTCAGAGCTGAAGCTCCTCAAATCATTGGTAAATCATTTTGGAGTTGCTATATAAATTGACCTGAGCATCATGTTTGTTATATTGGTTGATCTTGATCTTTGACCTACATTTAGATGCTCTTTGTGACCGGCTATCGGACTATGATGAAAATGTTCGAAAAAAAGTTGTTGCTGTAATTTGTGATGTGGCGTGTAGTGCTTTGAGTTCCATTCCAGTAGAAACAATAAAACTTGTAGCTGAGCGCCTCCGTGACAAATCTGTAAATATCCACTTTCTTTTATCTCTATGCTTTTATGTGTTTCTGCTATCCAATGAATCTTATTTACAGTTTTCTAACAGTGCCTTTTCCTATGCAAAATCACCAGCTACTTGTTAAGCAATATACCATGGAGATGCTGGCTGAGGTATACAAGCTTTATTGTTTGAAGTGCTCTGATGGTTCAATCAAGCCTGGTGAATTTGATTGGATTCCAGGGATGATTTTGAGATGTTTTTATGACAAAGATTTCAGGTGTGCCATCTCAGTTTGGAAACTGCAGAAGATTCCCCTCTGATATATTTTCTGTTCATAGTATTATTATTTTCTTTTAGTGGCTTTTGCTTTTCATAGTGCGTTAACATTGGACATTAGATGCATTGGATATCATGTTTTTTTTTATAGAACACAAAATCCTAAGCATGGGATACTATATTTTATTCTGTCGAACACTGATCATAGAAGTAATTAAATGGGTGAGGCAAGCTTTGATACACATGGGTCAACTAATTTGGGTTTTGGTAGATCCCATTCTATTAAACCGGTTTGCTAGTAATACGTGTCCAACCCCTCTATAAGCCAACCCTGTAACCCATCATCTTCTGATGTGGGACTTTTTCTATTTTAAATCGTAACATGTTAATCAGATAGTACTTGAGGATGAGTGCTTTAACTCTTCCTGGTTCTTGATCATGTGAAGAGTTGCACTATTGCGAGTATGGAGGCATCATGTGCTTCACCTATCTGGTTGGCGTCTTGGTTACTTAAGTGCTGTCCTGGAAGTAACTAGAAAAAATAATTTTCGTCTCACCATTTGGTAAATCACATTGTCTTAATGCCTCAGTATGTTCTGCAGGTCGGATACAATTGAATCTGTTTTGAGTGGGTCTCTGTTTCCAACTGAGTTCCCCATCAAAGATGTTGTTACACACTGGGTAAGAGTATTCTCGGTATTTGACAGGGTTGAGGTTAAGGCTTTGGAGAAGATATTGGAACAAAAGCAAAGGTTTGTGTACTATGATGCTTAGTTTTGACATCAAGTGATATTGTGCCTTAAATCTTGCATTCCTTTCTCTTTTATGTTGTCGAATATGCACTGATTTTCAGGTAATTTTCTCTTATATTGCAGATTACAACAGGAGATGCAGAGATATCTTTCTCTTAGGCAGATGTCTCAGGTTTGTTTTCTAACTTTGAGCAAAAAGTTGATCTGTTAATGTTATTCTTAAATACAAAGAGATTGATTCTCTTCCAAATGCAGGATGGAGATGCTCCCGATATCACTAAAAAAATAATGTTCAGCTTCAGGGTAATGTCTCGGACGTTTTCTGATCCTGCAAAGGCCGAGGAGAATTTTCAGATACTTGATCAATTGAAAGATGCTAATATCTGGAAGATTCTATCTACACTAACTGATCCGGACACCAGATTCCATCAATCTCGTAGTTTTCGGGTAGGCATTAAGATACTGAAATTTTTTTTTACAGTAAGTGTACTTCAAGAAAAATAGTTAGAAGGGGAATCAGATCTGAGACTGAATCTTGATTCCTGTTTGACTGGAGATCCTATTCCCTCCCAAAATAGAACTTTGGTTTTGTTATAAAAGGCAGCCAATCAATCTGATGGAATAAGATGGAACATGAACTTTTACTAATAAGAACTTGAGCAGTCAACTGAAAAGTATAAGATTTAGTTGTGCACTGCTGTAATTCTGCCATGACTTTAAGTAGACCTCCATAACTTCATTGTATCTATTTGTGGCAACATACTTATACTGCTGTCTACAACTATCATCAGTCATCACTATCCACTTCAAGCGGCTCATAAAATTCCTATACATGTTAGGAACTATATCATGGGCGGTTACGGTTGTTCCTGGATGTCACCAAAATGACAACACTACCAGCACCTTATTTCTGCTGCTGTCACTTCTCTGGCAAATTTTCAATCCACATTACATCTGCAATGCAACCTCATCATCTTATGGTTAACCACAATACTGTTGTTGCTGGCTAGATTTTGTAACATTCCAGATTCATCAGCCAATCCTTTCCAGTTGACATCGATTACTCACTTTTTGTTATCATATTTTGACTAGTTTCACTGTCTGTCTTTTGACAGCAAATCAAAGTGAATGATCGTAACAATCACCTACCAAAACTTTCAAGTGGTTGGGGAATTGCATCATGAAGTTTTGTGTATAAATTAATAATTCAGTTCCTTATTTGCAGGATGATCTGCTTAAGACACTCGGTCAGGAACACAGACTCTACGATTTTCTAAGCACACTATCTGTGAAGTGTTCCTATTTACTTTTCGACAAGGAGCATGTGAAAGAATTTCTTCTGGCAGTTGATGTACATAAGTCTGCTGGCAATGCTCATTATATTCAGTCCTGTATGAATGTACTGGTGGTAATAACCTGTTATCCCTCTTCTGTCTTTTTTTGACATAATTAGATGGAGAAAAAAAAAACTGTTCTGATTTGGCACTGTTCATTCCCTGAATGTTGCACTTCGTCATGCACTTTTACTTATTTCTAACACTTGGGTATAAGAATATAGCACTTGATTAGTCTTTTTCCCTGGAAACAATTTAAACTACATTTTTTGACTCGTTGGAGATGAATTTTCAGATTCTTGCAAACTTCAGTCCATTGCTACTCAGTGGGTTTGAAGAAGAACTTGTTAACTTTCTTAAAGATGACAATGAAATAATAAAAGAAGGAGTTTTGCAAGTTCTAGCTAAAGCTGGTGGTACCATCCGAGAACAACTGGCAGTGTCATCAAGGTGCAATCCGTGAAATTGTTTACGTTTTACAGCAAGTTTCTTCTAAATATCCTAATAAATACTGTATTGTTTTACTTGCAGCTCGATAGATCTTATATTGGAGAGGCTATGTTTAGAAGGTACCCGTAAACAGGCCAAATATGCTGTACATGCCTTGGCTGCAATAACAAAGGATGACGGTCTCAAGTCTCTATCTGTTTTGTACAAAGTCTGTATTTATTTCATGAGTCACCATACAACTACTTATATCATGGCAGTTTCTATGCTAGTGATAATTCATTGTTGGAGCTGATATTTTTTGTTCAATTTTCAGAGGCTTGTGGATATTCTGGAGGAGAAGACACATTTGCCTGCTGTATTACAGTCTCTAGGATGCATAGCTCAGACTGCAATGCCAGTTTTTGAAACCAGAGAAAGCGAAATTGAAGAATTCATAAAAAGCAAGATCCTAACATGTAGCTCTGTACGTCTCTGAAGATGCACCAACCTTGTGCAAAATTATCTTATTTGTGTCATGATTATTATGTTTATTTTGAAACAATTTTGCCCATGTCCAGAAAGCAGATGATAACAAAAAAGCATCATGGGATGACAGAAGTGAAATTTGTATGTTGAAGGTTTGTTGCTTTTTCCAAACTTATATATTCCCTGCCATTATTTGTTTCATAATTATAATGTTGTGGAATATTGTATTGTATTATAGTTATGTAATATCGTGATGATTATTCATATTTGTCATAACTCATAACTCATAACTCATAATTTTGTTTTTGTAAAGATATTTGGCATTAAGACATTGGTCAAGAGCTACTTGCCTGTTAAGGATGCTCATCTTCGTCCAGGGATTGATAGTCTTTTGGAGACCCTCAGAAACATACTTTTTGTTGGAGAAATTTCCAAAGATGTAGAATCAAGGTAATTGAGTTCCACATTTATTATGAGAGGACATTTTTAACTGATTAAACATCATTTCTCCTATTGTGTGGCGTGGAGTTTCATGTAGAATCTTTGTTGATCTTACAGCTCAGTTGATAAGGCCCATTTGAGGCTTGCTTCTGCGAAAGCTGTTCTTCGTCTGGCGAGGCAGTGGGATCATAAGATACCTATCGATGTGTTCCACTTAACCTTGAAAACATCAGAGGTGTAGTCTTCTTCTAGTTGATTTCTCTCATCTGCATTTTCATTTTTCTAGTTTAATTTTTACAAATATATGAAATTAATTGTTTTCTTTTGCTTTTCGGTCTTGTAGATTAGTTTTCCTCAAGCTAGAAAACTCTTCCTGGGCAAAGTTTATCAATATATAAAGGACCGTTCATTAGATGCAAGATATGCTGCTGCCTTTGTACTTGATATAATTGGGTTAACTCCTACAGAATTTGAAGAGGTATCTTTACTAATTCTGATTGTTGTGAAGTAATTCTCAACACCTTAGTCAACTGCAAATTATGCCGATGAACCGACTTGTAGAATTTCTGAAACAAAGTTGTGTCATATTTATATCTATTTGCAAATTATGTAATGTTTGGAATGGCAGGAAAAACATAATCTGGCCGAGATTATTCAAACCTGTCATCAAACGAGGGCAAGGCAATTCTCTATTCAGACTGATGCAAACACCCCAATGGGTTATCCTGAATTTATTCTTCCCTATGCTATCCATCTTCTTGCTCATCATTCATGTCCTAATGTTGACGAATGCAAGGATGTGAAAAAGTTTGAACAAATATACAGGTATTCTATAGTCAGATTTTGTTTCTTTGCAATGTATGCATGCATGCTTTTTGGTTTTATAATGAAGTTGGAGTAAAAAGGAAGTGACACCTGTGGGACATTGATATGGCATTATTATTCATACAAATAATTTGTGAAAGGATTGTTGATTTGATTGATTATCATATTGAATTAGTAAAATCCTGTTCCAATTATTTGGATCTGTTACGCTTAACTTTTTATTTTCTCTGTTCCTTCCTTGATCATCTCTTCCAGTAATTCATAAATGCCATAATTAGAGCTCTACCAAGTCTCTTAAGTTTTTGAATACCTATGAATTTCTTGACGGAGAAGGTGAACTTTTTGTGCACGCATCCTGGCTGTCTATCTAAACCATGCTCCAAACTAATACACTATACTTTGTAAATTCTGCATATCTTCTAATATTGCAATTTTATCCTATTACAAATCCACCATTTCTTCTAGTATTGTTGCATGCTTCAATATATAGTTATTTTTTTTATCTTTTCTGAATTATATTGTGAGGTAATTTTATCTATCGTTTCTTTCATTGTGGTTATTGTCAGTATCATCGATGATACCATTCTTCTTTGTTCAACAACAACTTGGAATAGGAAAGTAGGTCAGTAAGGGATGATGTGCATGAGTGGGCGCTAGTTTTTCTATACATAATACTTTTACCTTTATTTCTTATACACACACTCATCTAACTGATTTTTCTTGCTCAAGGAATATGATTGTCAGAGTCGTCTAGAATTTGAGAACTCTGGTTGTGTTTATGCAAATCTAACTGTAACTTTTGGAATAGAATGAAGTTTTTTGTAGTTTGAAATAATCATAGTATCATATGCTGGAAAGGCTGAATGGCTGATACCTTATGCTTTGCTGCTTACTTCCCTTATGTCCATTGCTGAAACTTGTTGACTTGACTTGTGCAGGGTACTTATGGAATGCATATCTGCTCTGTAAATACTAAATAGAAATAAATTGTTCCTATGCTTTCTGTTAAGAGTCAGTTATTCATAAATTTTTAATTGATTAAGTACTCTATTGTTCTTGTATATGTTAATTATCAAAGTGATAAAGATGTTTGTTCAATAAATACTAAATTCCATTTTCTTCTGTCTTGATTCTGGAGATTGATGTACGAATTGTCTGTTCTATTGCCCTGAGTTGTAGCTAATTGTTGCATTGTAATAATTGGAACTCCTTATTTATTGAAAATGTCAGGCAATTGTATCTGTTTATTTTTATGCTGCTGCATGGGGATGAAGATGGTGTGTCTGAAGCTGGTTCTGTTAAGGACAAAGAAAGTATTTGTGCAATAGTATCAATCTTTAAGAGTATCAAGTGTTCAGAAGATGTAGTAAATGCAGAAAAATCAAATGTATGAAGATGAATATATCATTTCCTTTATTTCCTTATAATTGCTTTTCTAATGTTAAGTATTTCATTTTGGCATAAATTAAGGGAAATTTGCTTAGCTCACATGTTTAGTTTCTGGAAATTTCAGAACTCGTATGCTATTTGTGACCTTGGCCTGTCAATCATCAAGCGCTTAGCTGGAAAGGAATATGATCTGCACGAGATGACCACATTGATCTCTCTACCTTCAGTCCTGTATAAATCAAATGAAAAGAAAGAAGGGAATGACTCTAATGTAAGTTTTATATAGCATAACTTCATTTGCATTGTTTTGATCAATTGGAACTCATACCAAGCGGCTAGAAGAAGGTGCCCACTTTCCTGCCACACTAAAATATCGTTGGCTCTTCCACATAATATATAACAATTAAAACACAGTGTTTTGATTAGCTTCATTGTATCATTCGATAGGTAAGTGAAGGGAAAACAGGCAGTGAAGGGAAAATGTCCAATGAAGTGAAAAGAGACAGTGAAGATAAATTGTCCAGTGAGGTGCAAACTGCAGGTGAAGAGAAATCAGCCAGTGAAGTGCAAACTGAAGGTGAAGGGCAAACAGTCCCTAAAGAGCAAACTACAAGTGAAGAGAAAACAACCAGTGAAGTGCAAACCACAGCTGAAGAGAAAACAGCCAGCGACGTGCAAACCGCAGCTGAAGGGCCAACAACCACTAAAGGGCAAACTGCATGTGAAGAGAAAACAGCTAGTGAAGTGCAAGCCGCAGGTGAAGGGCAAACGACCTCTGATGAGCAAACTGCAGGTGAAGAGAAAACAGCCAGTGATGTGCGAACTGCAGGTGAAGGGAAATTGGCAAGTGAAAGGAAAACGTGGCTGGCTGATGAGAGTGTGCTGACCCACTTTGAGTCACTGCAGTTTGATACTAACGGCATTGTATGTTCTGCATCTCAATAGTGCTTTTAAAGATGTTTAGTTTGGTGCTTTTTTCAGCCATTGGTAACATATACTAGTTGTCCTTCTAATTGCATCAGGTTCTGTCAGAAGTGGCTGAGGATGACATTCTAAAAGTAAGTGACAAAGATGGAAATGAAGTACCTTTGGGGAAAATAATCAAGCAATTGAAATCCAAAGGACCCAAAGCTAGAAAGGGGTCAAAGAGTAAGTCTTCACCAGCTAAAGCTAAAAATGCTGATAATGATGTTGATATCTTGAAAATGGTGAGAGAAATAAATGTTGATGACCGGGACAAATCCAGTAAGTTTGAATCAAGTAATGGCCATGACCATTCTACTAGTAGAAAATCAAAGATCAATACAAATCATCAAAAAAGAAAAGTCTATGATGTTGAAAATGTTCCAGTTCCTAAACGCCGGAGGTCATCGTCTGCTCATAATGCTCTCAAATTACCAAGAAATATTTCTAAGTCCCCTATTAGAGCCTCAAAGAACAATTCACCACACACCGGTGCTTCCTCATTTCATTCCCAAGAACAGGATGCAGATTCAGAGGAGAAAGTTTTTGAAAGCATGGAATCAGACTTGGTATCATCTGTCCCAAAAACTACTTCGTCAAAACGTAAAGGCAGACGTTCTGATCAACGTCATAGCGGCAAATCTCCAAAATTTGAAATCAGCGATGAACATGATTTGAAGGTGAGCTTTTCTGTTGTTTTAACTGGCTAGTGCATTATGTGCTCTGAGACTGAGCTAATTAGTAATTAACGCTTTAGCTTTTCTGCCGTCTCTTCAGAAGTCAAATGTGCTAATGGAAACTGATAAGATCAACGCAATCAGTGATTCAAAGTCACCTGTGGGATCTAGTAAGAAACGGAAAAGAAGAAGCATTGCTGGTCTAGCAAAGGTTGACCTTTCTTTCGTTTATTTTTAATTAATATCTCTCTTGAATATAGCTCTATATCTTACATCTTAAACAGCTGTAATGTATTTCATGTAGTGATGACCTCACTTTGGAGCGTTTTGTGTCTCTTTGTTCTAACAACTCATGCCACCATCTTTATCTGTGCTCACTTTTATAAAATTCCATTTCCTCGTACTTGCCTATTATAACTTTTAGATGTTCTTTTTCTTTGTTAGCCTTCTATATTTTGGCTTTCCTTAATTGTGATTCTTTTCAGTAGCCCTCTTTATTTTGGCTTTGATTCTTCTACTTTATTTACTCATTGTATTCTCCTCTTTACGTCCAATATGTAGTTTTATGAATATGTGCACAATCTCATTTTGTATATTATATCTCATACTCGATTTCATTTATGTAAATTACATCTCAATCGCAGACACGGACAGACTGTTCTTTTGGTTTGTTTTATTGTAAATTATGGTCTTTGCTATTATGTCTAATCTACTTCTGTTTGTTTGGCTCACACTTGTTTACTTTAAGTATTATCAGTGATATTTTCAAGATGCCGCATGCTACATTGAACTACAGATTGCTTCACTAATATCATTGATCACTTGTATTTATTTAACAGTGCTCAGACAAGGATAGTGAAAGGGACTTGTCAGACATGATTGATTGCAGGATAAAAGTTTGGTGGCCAATGGACAAGAAGTGAGTAATTACTAGATCCATGGGATGATGAGAGCAGTCATTTGTTTAAATAACTAGTGAAGAAAACAAAAGATGATTAGAAAACTTTGCTCCATTTGTTTTATGGAACATAGTCTCCCTATTTACCAAGTTTTCTGAGCTTATCTATGTATTCTCTAGAAAACAAAAGAGAAATCTATTTTCGGCTAAGGAATTTTTATGATGCTAACTGAAAGTTGGAAAATAGGGCACTCCTTTTGATAGATCACTTCCTTGATGCAATTGGAGCATAAGTTTAATTTTAACTCATTTTTTTTTTAAAATAACACTGCCAGAGAAGCCTCTTCTAATCTTCTTTAAGTTTATTATTCATCAGTAAAAAGGGTAAATGGTAAAGTCTTTCAATCATAGAGTTCAGTTTAAGTCTCTTGATGGTGCTGCTTGCTACAATGAACAGGTTTTATGAAGGCACAGTCAAGTCTTATGATCCTATAACAAAGAAACATGTGGTAAGCCAATTTTCACGATCCCTTTTTATTACTTGCACCATCCATTTATCACATCTCATAATTTTTGGTCCATTTCTTACCTGTCTGGTTATATTGTAGGTGTTGTATGAGGATGGAGATATTGAAGTACTACGTTTGGAAAAGGAGCGTTGGGAGCTCGTAAACGAGGGTCGCAAGTCAACAAAGGTCTATTATAGCCCTTCTTCAGCATTATTGTAGCTTAAATGAATCTAGTTTATCCTTACTCTGAAGCAATGAGAGATACAGTCTAAAAACACTTTCTTCCTAACAATTGCAGAAGTTAAAATCATCAAAAGGTTCTTCTCCTACAGAAGTGTAAGTTTTATCTTCTTATTCACTGTTCGGGATATGCTGTCTCTCTCAATTATTATTGTTACCATTATTTGTATAACAAACTATTGTTCTGAGAAGAGATGTTTATTCATATTTTATTCCCTTGTTTGCAGGTCACCTGGGCAGAAAAATAAGAGTTCTGATGGTTCACAACAAAATAAAAAATCATCAAAGCCGTGAGTAAAATATTGCTCTTGACTTGGTGTCTGTGTCTTAATTACTTCTCCCCTAGAAGTTGTAAGTTAATTGCTACTCTTTATGTTTTAGAGTTAAAGGGAAAAGAACACCAAAGAAAAATTTGAAGCGTGGACAGAAAAGAGTATCCGAAAGTAATTTACATGAGGCTGAGAATAAAGAGAGTTCTGAATTATCAAACCCTGAACCTACCTCGATGTCCAAAGTTGAGCCTGTCAATTCTGGTAAGTTCATGTAGTTTTAGAAAGAAAGAAAAAAAAAAGTCATTTAAATACTTCTGACTTCATGCACTTGGTTATTCAGAAGATGTCTTGCTTCTATTGTCAAGTTTGTTATAATCATGTGTGGGACTTCGAATCATAAGTTCTCATTAGTATCTCGAATGAATCTTTTCCAGTTCTCTACTGGATATTGTAGGCCACATCTATTGTCTTTCTCACCACCAATAAACTTTTGAGGTTTGAGATTAGTCATTTACCAGCTGAATGACAAAGTTGTGAGGTTCATAGTGCAATATTATGTGTGATTGCCTCATGTTTAGGATGGTGTATAATATCTCTTTGGAAACGCTACTCTTGATATATTTGGATGTTACGTACGGGTATATATAGTATCCAAGTATCAAGGGTGTGTGCCTGTTTAGTGGAATGGTCAAGTGTGTAGTTTTAATTGAGATATGAGCCAATTCATACTTTGCCCAATATCTTTTGAAATGAGTTATGTCAGTCAATGGAGTTGTCTTCATTTTACAAAAAATGACTATCCGGATTTTATAAGAATTTTCTTCCTCATGCTTTAATTTTCATCCTTGTTAGCTGATTCTGAAGGAGGTCATGCTGAAATTGCGGATGAGAATGTTATAGAAGGGGAGGAGTCTGACGAGGATGTGAAATCAATTGCGGGAGGAAAAAAGACAGAAGATATAGATATAAGCTCAAATCATGCAGAGGAATCTGATGAAGAGAAATTGGGTAGTGAAGGAAGAGATGTTCAGAAAATGGACAGTGTTCAGCAGGATACTGAGAACTGTGAAGAAGAAAAAGCAGAAAGCTTAAGTGAAAAAGATGACAAGAAAGAAGAGAAAACAGATTCTGAAGGGAATCAAGAAGCCCAGGAAGAAGAAAAATCAAATTCTGAAGGGAATCAAGAACGCCAGGAAGTAGGCAAAACATCATCTGAAGGAAATGAAGAAACTGCTGTCCCAGGGAAAGATACAACACCTCAGGAGAAAACCAGTTGTGGGTCTCCAAATCCCTCAGATGCTCAGGATGCTGAAATTCCCGACGATGAACCACTTGTATGTGTACCTAAAGCTTTCATGTAGTACATTAGTTTAATGATGCTGTATGATTAGGTTCTAACTTGTATTCCCAAATGCAGAGCGTCTGGAAGAACCGAGTAGGCAAATCAAGCACAAAGCGATGAAATAGGGAATGTGATGATTCCACATTAACTATGCAGAGGTAGCAAGTGTATCAAGTGTTTAGAATGTAAAATAACACCCGGGAATAGGTGAGAATGTTGGGGTTGATGTTACAGTGACCATGAATGAGCTATAGATGCTAGGGGTTGGCATGCAGATGCAGATGCAGAAGCAGTGGGTGTGACAACTATGATTGATAAATTATTGATGGGCCACATGTACAGTCAGTGATACTCATACATAGGGATATTTATATGGTAATTGTACTATGATTAGGTCCTAACCTCCATCCTAGTGAGATTGTTGTATTAGTATGCCCCCTACTTTGTTTATTTATTTGGCTAGGTTTTTGGTGTTTTGTATTTTGTACTATTCTCAACTCTTTAACTAATATGCCACTTGGTTGATTATTTCTTAAATACTGTTTCTTTTCTCCACTGGATTGTTTTCAATGCTATTTCATGCTTATTATATAGGGTTAAAGTTCTCATTCATCTTCCAACTATTTTTTTAAATTACGAATGGTACTTCAACTGCACAATCTCGTTACTAACAATTCATTTCAGTTAGTTTGAACCAAAACACTATAAATAAGTTATTAACGAGGTAACTGATATAACATTGATATGAAAACTTATCCTTATCTTAAATTCTGGATAAGATCAGAGAAGATTAATCAAATTACGTGAGCAGGCTCGCATTATTGCGATAGACAGCTTTAAGCCGTTAAGGATTTCACCTCTCCCCAAATGTGTGTTGAGTGGGGATCGAAGCCGAGACCTCTTCTCACTCACGCAACCTGTGTTAACCAATTGTGCCACACCCATTGGATTTTTGAAAGGTCACTTCTTTATCTACCTTTTAACATCATATTGGTTGCAAATGAGAAATCCATGGCCTACACAACGTTATATTCATTCTTATCTGTACTTTTCAAAGAATGATGTTTAATTATCATGGACTTCATATTATACTGATGGTAATATACGAAAATAAAGATGTATGTAGATGTAACATTATATTTTTGAATTGGTAAAATGTTAAAACTTAAAATGCAGAGAAGAATTTTGTGCAAAAGTTCCTTGGTGGCAAGCAACGGAAGGAGCCCCTCTTACAAATGATGAATTTTGTGCTATTACAGAGAAGAGATGAATGGACATGTCAGTCCCACTTCTGAGTTTTCAGTGTTAAGAGTCATCGATAAAACTACTTGCCAATGAACAAAAAAAAACTAATTAATGCTATAAGTAAAAGGGACATGTTGGGCTAAGTGGTTAATACCACTTTGGATTTTCTTTGAGATCTTGAGTTCGAGCCTCATTATTAACGGTATGTGGTGGGATTTGTGAGGTGGGATTTAGGGTGACGCTTCGAGCCTCTTGTCGACGGTATGTGGTGGAATTTGTGAGATGGGGTTTAAGGTGACGCTCCCAAAGAAGAAAGTACCAATAAAAATCATGGCGAAGAAGCTAGCGGTGGAGCATCAACAACAACAAGAGTTGGGATAAAGATTTTGAAAATGAACCTGAGCATCTAAAGAGTCATAACTAAAAGTTGAAAGCGAGTTTGCAAAATGAAGAGGCTATGGTGGATGGTCCACTGGGGGTACGTACAGATGTACCCTTGAATTAACCTTCTGAACGAATGTGTATGACAATGGGACACCCGTAGTTGGAATCTTGACGGAGTCCCCCAAATGCCTTGGTATTCTTTCCTCACCGGAGTGAGAGTCCCTAAATAGAGTCCTCGTCTAGGGTGCGTGTAAACGTACCTTTCAGAGTTTGAATAAATCTCTGAGATGATGCGTATGACCATAAGACATCCGTCATTGGAATTGTAGCGGCATCCTGAACGTATTGATGGTCTCCGTTCATCGAGGGGTCTAAAAAGTAGGGTCACCATCAGGGGTACGTGCTGACGTACCTTTCAGAATTTGAATGAAATTTTGAATGGATGCGTATGACCATGAGAAACCCATTGCTGAAATCGTGGTGGCATCATAAACGCATCGATGGTCTCTACACACTAGGGAGCGTGTACTGAAACTGGGGCCATCGTGGGGTACATGCAGACGTACCTTCTAGGGCTTAAATGGACCTCTAAACAGATGCGTATAATCATGAGAAACCCTTCATTGGAATCATGGCAGTGTCCTGAATGCCTTTGTGTTCTTCACTCACTAGGAAAACATCCCACTAAAAGGGGTCCCCATCAGGAGTACGCACGAACATATCTTATATATGATGATTCAATGAACCTTCGAACTAATGTGTTAACCATGGGACATCCGTGTTTGA
>JAYMSZ010000606.1:0-18469 GCA_036897665.1 Pelargonium citronellum
ATAAGGTGTTTTTAGGTTGGATGACATCATCGTTGATTTGCATACAAACATATATTTCTCACCACCAAGAACTCCTTCAAGCTTTGCGATTATCTTAATAACAAGTTGATGGGTAGAGTGTCCAATGTGTAAATCAAGTGCGACTGACTTCATATGTATTCAATAATATATATAGGATTGATGATTTTAAACCAAATATTTATTAGCTTAGGTTAAGCCATTAATGAGGTGAAGATATCTCATTAAAATTAATAGATTCGAGCGGGTCGCTCCGCTCCCACTAAATCACTTGAGCAAGTATGGATGAAATTTAATAAAATGTCATTACCTCATTGGAAAAATGATACTATATCAAAAGAAAAAGTGTGCTAAAAAATATTACAATAAATTTTTCTTTAAAACAAATAGTATATAAAATATTATTAAAAAATTGGCTCAAAAGCCTTGGAGTAGATGCTTGGCCAAGCGCCCCATCCAAGCGTCTCACGTTAGTGCCCATCAGTCCAACTGTTGGCATCGGCGCTACACTTCCTTAGCACCTCGTTTTATTGTTCGTTGGAGTTGCTCTAAGCCACATTGTTTCGCATTCTCTATCCTCTCAGCATTTTTTGTAGTAATGCTAAACATTAGAGAGAAAAATATAATAAGTAGATGCTAAGCACTTACATGATGATGTGGTACACTCTCTCTCCTTCTTAGCACCCCATATAGTAGTTAAGCATTGAAAATGCTTACATATACTAATTTTTGCATATAGTTTCCAAGTTTAGAGTTAATTTTTAGTTCAATATGTTGGGTGTTTGAGGAAACTACGAGCATTGAAGTTTGTAGCATTAATAGAATAATAGTGGGTGTAAATTGTATTTGCCAGATACATGGAGGAATGAATTTTTCAAGATGCCTTGGTGGTGAAATGGTAGACACGCGAGACTCAAAATCTCATGCTAAAAAGCATGGAGGTTCGAGTTCTCTTCAAGGCATAATATTCAGAATGCTCATTAAATGAGCAATTCAATAGAAGATCTTGGTAATTCATTCTATCTAATGAATGGACGAGTCCACTTTGAAATCGTCCGCCCTGCAGCCACCCCCGAGTATATGCTTCAACAAGAATCTCTCAAGGGTAGACTGAGAGAATAGAAAACTCTGGTAAAATGCCCACCGAATAAAGTACCTAGTCTGTTTTAGGTCAGGTATTAGCGACTTATCTTACCCCATTAATTGACTTTGACACTAGGACATTCCCAAAAAAGATACTATCCAGTCAAGTGAATTCAATAATATACACATGTTGACATTCCAGCCCTCCTTCTCCTGCCTAGTAATGTTAATTTGGGAATTGGGAGTGAGTTGAATCAGAAAAGTTATTGTATTTTTTATGGTTAAAGCACCAAATGTAGATGAGAAGCATTTTACAACACAACAGTGACAGGAATCTGAATATGATTTTGCCAGAATCTTCATCACGATCACAGAATATTCAAACATTCAAATGTGTTCATCCTTATGTGGTACCGTAAAAATGGTATTATGAATAAAATTTGAGAAAAAATAAATAAATAAAAACAGTTTCAATTAAATTTGACTAACGGATTGTGTTGAGAAAGTTCATTGGTTAATGTTATTCGTAAAAAAGTTTTGAGCAATCATCCGCTTTAAACAAATAGTACATGGGTATCCGAAATTACCCATAAAAAAGAATATATACGAAAGCTACCTAACAATATTATATCAGAATAATTTTCTTACATAATATTGCATAAACATCATCAAGGATAAAAGACATACAAAAAATACATCAAACAGAAGTTCAACACTGTCTAAGAACTTGTTCTGCCCATCACCCTCTACAATCTTGCTTTGAATCTTCCATTTCTCAGGAAATAATCCAACTCCTGAGATTCAACAGTCATTTTCAAAATGTTAAGCAAATGAATGGAAAAACAAGTTGTGTTCAAAATATCCTAAAACGCAACCAAGATACTAATGAAACTCAGAAATCACATTCGGTTAACCTTCACAAATTCCAAACATGGTCTTGTGTTGGAGAGTAAAAATTTTCTTTACATAAATTATTACTCTTATTTAGTTATTTAAGTATAGCATGATGTAGAGAAAAGAAAATAATATTTTAAAAGTATGAAACCTAAAGTACCCAATTACAAACATTTATTTTTTCCGATGATAAAAACCTTCAAGTAGATCTTTAAACTTTGTGATAGTATAGTTATCCTTTCTTCCAAAGTCAAAATGAATATTATCATTTTCCAATTAAGGAGACATTTTTTTTCCGCTATCTATCATTATTTAAAAACATATTATCAGCCTATGGAAACTTCAAGAAATGGACATTAAGTTAATAAGAATTTGGCATAAGTATGATGGTACCACAGTAGTTATGAAAAGCAAGGGATATCACAAATACGATGGTCAGAGCGGGGGAGACGAATTGCACTTTGGGTCAGTATTCTTCAACTTTCTTTGACTGCTAATCTAAAAGTCATAGCATAGTTCAAACTTCAAACTAAAATAAGTTTACCTTATAGCAGTAACATCATAGATTCTTTAGAGCTTGACCTGCACATCGACTCCAGCAGGAATTATAAGTTGCATTAAGGAATCTATTGTTTGAGCAGTTGGGTATAGAATATCAATAAGGCGCTGGTGAGTTCGGATCTCAATATGCATTCTTGCATCCTTGTCCACATGTGGGGATGTGAGCATACAGTAAATCCTTTTCTTGGTCGGTAATGGCACAGGGCCCATGGTCTTTGCATTTGTACTCTTTGCGGCATCGATGATCAGTTTGCAAGAGTCCTCGATAAGGGGTGTCCAATAAGACTTAAGTTTGATTCTAATTTTCTGCTTTGGTGCCATCTGCAAATGAAAATATTAAGGTTTTGCTAAAAAAACATTATGGGGACAAAAGGAGACAAAAAGCAGACATGATTTGGGCATGAAAAGAAAAAGGTATTATGCTTAGACACAAGAATATTTTTCTAATGTGGTTTGGACTGAAGATAAGATTATTGTCTGCAACGTTGCTAAATTTCAATTTCAACCACTTAAATTTGCTCATTTGGCTTCTCTGCACCAACGGTGCAGAACAATTGATGGAAACACTTTACTGAAATCAGCCAAAAGCCTATGGTGAACTAATGAAGAAGCAGTTAAGAAGAATCAGTTGCAACATGCCAAAAGTCCTGCTCTGTGAAGGTTTTGGAGGATAAACCCAGCATATGATTCAATCTCTCCACCACAATCATCCTGAGTATCATATTTTATGCAAAAATGTTAAAGGTAAACTGACCATGGCATCTACAGATTGGTCAAGAAAGCTCATTTTGCTTTCAAATAGCCCAAGGACTAGATATTGATAGAAACTCTGTCATAACGTGACAAATGGCATAACCAACAACCACAACTTACAAATAGAAGTAACCTATCTAGACTGTAAGTCAAAAACCATTTAGCTACTAAAATATTTTGAGTATTGTTTTTTTTTTTTTTGGATACAGAAAGGTGCCGAAATCCTATCTTGCAACGGCCTAAGGAACCAATACAAGACATATTTTGAGTATTGTGAAGCTAGAGGCAAGTGGAACTATTGCAAAGCCACAGTAAAAACCAAGATTAGTTTAACGCTTTTACGTATAAGAACATAAATATAGAACCTAACAATATCAAATTAACGACCAGACATACTTAATGAAAGATAAGATACCTGGTCAGGATCTGCACTAATACTGATTGTGCTAGGCTCCCCAACCTAGAACACCAACAAACAAGAATCAATATCAATTATCACCTCAGCAACTACAGACCAATGCAATTATGCTTCATTAGCTTAACTGTAACATAATTCACATAATTTATGAAACCCACTAGCTGAAATAGCTAAATCATCCATATTTCATGAAGAATCAAATCATAAGCTTCACATATTATGAACCCCACCAACTGAAACAGTAAAAAAATTCCACATTCCACAGAAGAAAAATATGTTTCTGCATATATACCTGAGAAACCCACTAAGTGAAAAGTAAAAAAAAAAATCCACATTTCATGAAACCCACTAACTGAAATAGCTAAAGTATCCACATTCAATGAAAAGAATTCCAAATTTCGCTCTATGTCAAACACTAAGCTCCAACAATTAGAAAAATGAAGATATAAGAACAAACCTCAAGAGGCATATCTGCAGGAATTTCTTCAGAGGCTTCTTCTGATTCTAAATCTTCAGCAGCAGCACGAGTCACGACCGGTGAGGGTTTTAGGGTTTTAAGCTTGAGGGAGGCATAGGTGGAAGAAGGGAGAGAAAAGGAAGAGAAATTGGGTTTGGTGGAGATGGAGGAAGAGGTGGAGAGTGGAAGAGAAGGGTACAGAGTTGCAGAGATTGAAGAAATCGCCATGGAACCTCACTCTCTCTCTCTCTATCTCTCTCTTTTATCTTTTTCGCTCTATTTGCTGTTGAGCTTTCGAACACATAGACTGTCCCAGCATGCTCTGTTTCGTAGTATTATCCAAATGTTTGATTTTTTTTTATTTTTTTTTAAATTATAGTTCAATAATATATTTCAATGGGCCACAGATAAGCCCATAGTGTGGTTTTAGTGGGCTTTCATATGTTGTTTCATTGCGGATTTTAGAACCCATATTCCTTTCCCAACAAATTCAATTAATTAATTAATTTTATAAATAATTATAGTAGTTCATATATTTAAGACAAAATATACTATAAAAAAAACTTAAAACTTATTTTGCAATAAAAATATTTCATTATGAAAAGGGGGAAATATATTGTTTATATAAAATATCATTGGAGGTTATAATCGTTTTGTTTCATCTCATGTTTTGTTTAAAGGAGATATATAAGTTGTAGTTGTATTCGAATCAATATTGTACATACACTATGCAATAAATTAACTCAATTCTTTTAAATCGATGGCAACAAATTAAATAACTCATAATCAACTTATTATTATAATGATAATAAAAATCATAGTAGAATTTTTTATATTTAAAATATGTTTTGAATAGTCATTAAGGTTTGTGATTATCATAATGATCAATTGAGTGGTTGGTTTTGTAGTTGCACGCAAGCAATCTTATATATTGTCGAGTGTAAAGTCATTATAAAATTAGAAACTAAGTTTGAACAATGCACATTTAAAGTTTAAGCAAAACTTGAAGAGCAAAAATATACCGTGAAAAAAAAAATAAGGAAGAATAGAGGTTGTGTTTTTAACTGGTAAATTAACTCAAAGCTTGGTGATAATTATGGAAGAGTATTATTGGTAAAACAGAGGTTTAATGAGAGTTTATAGGCTTATGGGTTACAGTCCCACATCGGTAACGAAAGAGAGAGGTGCACAAAGAAGATGGTTATAAAAGAAAGTGAGCATCGAAGTGTGAAATCATGATCCTTCAGGCAGTCCCCGGGATAGGATGAGTGGTAAACAACTTGCGAAATGTTTGCGAGAGGAGCGTCCGCCCCAGTGCCTGGTTACGACAACTGGGCACTCCAATTCATACCCACCTGATCCCCAACTTACTAAATCAGTTCAATATTTGGAACAATCTCAAGGAAACTAGAAGCGCAACGACGTTGTACTGGGATCTATGTGTGAAGAGGGAAGTTGGAAACCATAGTAAAAGGTGTATATAGTATATAGATCTCTAACAACTAATTTACTTGAAAGTTCACTTGTAACCAGACTTGAAGTCTAAACAAAAGAAGTTGCAGAAGATGCATGTACATAAAAATATTGTTACTTTTTCACTTATACTGTCAAGACATTCGCAAAAAGATAGCATAATTTTGACAAAATATGAAGTCGATACTTTTCATTCCTGATATTATGGACAAAATCACAAAACAACATTCCCATGAAGCTGTTTGGTAAGCTAAGTGAAATACGCAGTAGCTTAACATAGATACATGCAGTTCATGAGTACCTCTCAAGTGCCAAGATTGGGTGCTCGGGATGACATTGGTGGACCATTAGAATATCTCCACTGCTCACATGCAGAACATTTGTCCAGCTTCACGCTATTCTCCAAAGTACAGAATTTACATAACCAGTTTCTGTACTTGGTATCAGCATCTTTGGGCTTTTGAGTTCCACACAGCTTGCACAAAGGAGCTAATGGCTGTAACAATCCATGTCATTATTGTAAAAGACTCGTGTCAGTATTAGTTGGAAGACAGCGAAAGCATGAGATTGATATGACGATAAAAGATGAAGAGGACTAGATATGTCAAAAGCAAGTGTGAAAAAAAGCTCCTTCTGAATGCAAATGTACAGAAAGCACTGAACAAAGTAACAGAACGCTCAGCATGGAATACAGAAGAAAAAAAGCAGAAATATAACTGCTTCTCATTGTGATTCAAACAATTTGTTCTCATCTATGCAACTACAAATTGCATTCTACATACATAAATCCCGTCATAACTGTAACCATAGGAGATATCTTACCAACAGTTTCACTTTTCTTTAACATGTAAATAGCTGCTTTCCACATTTCATACGTATTTGATTGTTGCATTGACCTTTATAAAATTTAACTATCGAATTGCATTGATCCTTGTCATCTATGTTTTAAAGCAGATGGAATTCCGAATTCATTGGCAACATTTTTATGACAGAGCTTGTTAGGTTTCTTTAACCTAACTTGCAAATTGACAGGGCATTTCATATACTAGCAATCCATGTAAAATAGCTATAATGAAAACTCCTTTTTGATAGAAAGAGGCTACAACCCCAACTAACTAGCAATGCCAGTAACAGTCTATTTTAAACATTTCAGTCCAAAGAAGATAGCTGGTGATAGCTCTTACTTAAACCGAGAAGATAAGTAAAAAAGAAATAGTATCATTTTGCAGACTTACTGGATTCAATAAGGTGCATGTTCCGCACTCCCACATAGCACATTCCTCTCGGGTATCTGCTGAAATAAGATTTTGCACAGGCCGAGATGAAGCACTTGATTCTGGGTAGTAATCAAATGACCGAGAAGCTACACTACTATCCGATTCACGACTCCGTTTTCTAGATTTGGTATCATGATCATGAGTGGAGCCAAGATTTGATGAGCCATTTGTCAAATCCATAAAACTAGATCCTGATTTACCATTTGAATATTGAAAGGATGAACTGCTTTCTGATTTATAACCTTCTTTTTTATCATTTGAACCATGATTTATAGAATTAATTGGACCCTTTCCTCCGAGTGTGATGTCATCTGGGGGATCGTAGCTATTCTCCTCATCTCCAGAAATGTCAATAGACTGAGAACCGCACCAAATTTCATCATGAAATCTTCTTTCAGCAGCCATTGCAGCAGCTTGTATGGGACTAAGAGAAACCATAATTGTGCTATCACCACCAAGGCGTTTAGGCCCAGATGGTAGTAGAGATCCTAACCGTGCTATCTTTTGCGCAGCACCTAATGCAGTTTGACGAAGAGAAGAAAGAGGAGGTTGATGGGAGAAACCACCCAAACGCCTCCCAGGAAGATCAAATCCCTGTGCTGTGCCAGTAATTCCCTTGGCCATCAACTCCTCACATTCCTGTAAATTATTAAAATCATCAAGTGTGCAAGAAAGAGATAAGTGAAGGGTAATAGTAGCATACTGCAGGCATAATCCAGTTTCATGTTCTTATTGAAAGAAATTAAGGTTTCTAGAATCAGATCCAAACTATACATATTCGTACAAATGGTAAATGGGCAGTCATGTGCATAAGGCTCCCACCAATGTGGAAATCTAGGGAGGGTCGATTTTGTACGCAGCCTTACCCCTTCTTTGTAGAGATGCTGTTTCCCTTGCTTTAATTTGTGACCTCAAGGTCACAAGGTTGATCATCAGCCTTACCGTTGCGGCAAAGATGAGTTTTAGTAAAGCTCATATAAAAAAATAAAAATAAATAAAAAAACTAAAACTATCTGAACTAATAGTGGGTTTGGGAAATAAAATAGGAATTTGTGTAGACCATATGTCGCATTCCAATTCTATTGTCCGCCAGAAAGTATTTTGGAGCATAAGGGAAAAAATTGTATGGCTAAAACATCAAACTTAGAGATTATTAAACACATTTGATGTAAGAGAGTTGTACAAGCCTGATTTTACACATGCTTAACTCTACCTTGTCAACAATGTTCATCACCACGAACCCTAATTTGGCAGGACCGATACACAGGAGTGACATTTTTACTTTCTAAATACACTTTTATGCCCTCTAGGGGGTGGCGCAATGGTCAAGACACACATCTCCACGTAAGAGGTCATGGGTTCAAATCACATTACGTCGGGTGGGGTGGGGTTTGGGTTGAAAGGGGAGAGCTACCCCCTGTTGTGTAGCATGTGTGAATATTTTATAGACCACTATATTTCAGTATCTTACAGTCTAGACCCCAGTTATGGAGAAGGAATTTAAAAGATAATCCATCTATTTACATTAACTTGTACATGGTTTTGCAGTAATTATGAATATGTTCATATATGTTCATAAAATTGTAATCATCAGTCAAAAATCATGATTTGGCACCAAAGGCACAAAGATATCAACTATAAGTAACCACAATTTACAATTACTAGTAGCTTAAGATGGCAAAAGACGGTTGATACAAGAATATAGTTAGTATAATATTCAATGGGAATTTGCTAGAAGCATCCTTCTAGAAAACAGAAAGATTCAAGGAAATAAGAATTACCTTTCTCAGCTCATCCCAGAGCTTGTAGAAACTGGCATTGTGAGGACCATGTGCATTATGGCAAAGCTCATGAAGCATCGTGTCTAGAACCTGATTGAAAGGAATGAAATCCCAGTCCCTGTTCGGCCTCCGAAGCCTCAGTTTCACATGCACACCACCTCCCACATTCAACCCCAGAAGAGATGGATTCTTTGGACTGCATATCCAACACAAATTCAAAACCAAAAAATATACAATATAAATGAAGCACTTCTAAATTTCCCAACAAATGAAGAATACATTTCCTACAGCATAAGAAGAATCGAATAGTAAAGCGAGTAGTTACCAGAATTCGGAGAGAACCTTAACTCGCCACTTGTGCTTACGCATAATTGGCTGGACCTGTTTGGCTATTCGATCTAAAATCTTCCTGGCTTCATCTTCTCTGGGCTTTTTTAGGGCTTTGACTTCCCAAACATTGTAAAGATCACCCACGTTCATTCTTAACTCTCTAAGTGTTGAAACCAAAGTTGTCCGCTCCCTTTCAGTCAAGATTTTATATTTGTTTCACCGCTGAGGCAGTATATGCTAGGTACCGGGCTGCACTAACAGGCCAGTACAGGTTTACTGAAAAACGAACATAAACCAGAGTTATAAGAAGTGACATGTAGTTAATCTGAGTGATTAAATAATAACGGAAACAACTAAATACAAAAGAATCAAATTAGTGTCTCAGTAGTATATTCATGTTAGTATGTTACCATCAACATATAAAGCCAAATAGGATTAATACAATCCACATTACCCATTACAACATAAAGCTGCTCATCCACCAATACCCATCACTCTTCGCCATTTTTAACATTCAAAATTTGACTCATATATAGAATGTAAGATAGTCGCTACTCTCACTCTTGTTTAAGCGATAGCAAAACTAACAACCTGATAAATACAAGTAAACACGAGTCTTTCAATAACTCCATTAGCATACATCTTCACCATTGTTGGTTTATCCAATCCAAGAACCACAGATGGCCGGACCCAAACACTAAGCTTCCATATCATGTAGGCATGACCTAACTTTTATATGAAAAACGACAACCATCAACGGGGCAAGTGGCTTAAGGCACTTGTTTCTCTTGAGGTAACAGGTTCGATTTTCGGTTGTTACGCTTGCATATAAAAAATATTTTTTTAAAAAAAAATCTTATATATGAAATAGGGTTTAGTCCTCATGTATAGTAATCAAAGTGGGACCGTACAAAAACTATAATTAAGAACCAAGCATTTAACAAATATGTGATTTTTTTTCCTGCAGCTAGGGCCAAAAGATTGACCATCCAGGGCAGGACATGAACATTAAAAAACAATGCCATGAAATCAAATGTAATCCAGAAAGCAAATTTAAGAGCCCAAACTAACCAACAATGCTCAATCTAAATTTGGGTCAATCGTAGATACACAAAACAATCGATTGCAAAATAAATTGTTGATCAATTTCGGAAAATATGGAAACAGAGGATGTGGAGTACCTTGGACGAGTTGGGTTCGACAAAAGCTGATGAGCGGTCGTTTATGGTGTGTTTGGCTATGAGGAGCGAGCTTCGTCGTCTGAGTGTCTGGAGAGACGAGCCAGCGCCAAACTCACCCACTTTTGAATCTACTTTGTAGAACCGTGTAAAATGGTTCGAGTCTTTTTAAACCCGGTTACTAAAAAAAAAAGATTTTTTTTCAATCAATTTAGCTACACAACGGCCTAGCTCTTCCGATGCTAAACCTCAAAAGAAATCTAAAGCATACAAACCACTTGGGTTAACATTTCTTGATAAATAAAGACATTTTTATTTTTAACAAATGCAAACTTTATTTACTAAGCATCAAACAATAACGAATTACACCCAAACCATGCATTGCAACCCCACCCACCCTCCTATGCATAACAAAGTAAATGAGGATCAAGCTACCGATGACCCACCTGATTCGCGAACTAATTAACTAAAAATCATAGTCAATTTTTAAAAATATTAGGACAAAATAGCTATATTTGAAATAGTAAAACCAAAGACACTGTTGTCATTTCTACTAACATGAATGACTTCAATCACCTACAAGGTTTATGATTTTATAACAATGTTACGTCACCCCTTGTCCACAAGCCTAGATAGGGCCTCTCAGATGATCTTTGACTTCAATGACAAGTGACTATGCTTTTCCGCTCCAATCAACTCTGCCTTCCCCCCAACATTGACCTAGGGTGTCACGGTCCTCACGGACTATCCAACCACACCAATTTTTTTTGTCGGCTTGAAAAATGCACCATCAATATTTACTTGCAGACTAACAAGACGAGGCATACAGTAGGAAGGAGGAGCATACAACATGAAGTCAAGCTCCTCCTTTTTCTGTTGTGCTTGCTACCACCGCGCCATCCGACACCGAGCTTGTCTCTGCATTCCCATTCGACTATAAAGATAAAAATCTAAAACCCGCAGCAAAGCCACCTCTTCTTCATATACTCTTGAAAATTTTGAGGCCCACGAGTTCGAGTAAGCACACACCTCATTTCTCAACCCCCTCTTTGTGTCGACCTCGATTTAAGGAGATCACGTGGCCCTAGAATGCTTTAATCCAAAACTCAATTTAAATACTACACGAAGTTTTAGTTTCACTCGATATATGATTATTCGAACCAATCATAGTGAAGTAACATGTAGCACCCGAGTATCACCTTAAAATACTAAACGAAGTTTTAGTTTCACGATAATCCCGAAAAATAATAGTGAAGTAACATGTGGCACAAGAGTATCAAACTCACAAGTGACCCGAGATAACAATCGTTGATATCAAATTTTTGCAGTGTTTTAATGTCAAACTTGTCGGATTTGTTTCCGATGAGATCTGGACCGAATCCAAACACGAAATGAAACAACCTTAACGTGACAATAAACTAGTAATTAACGAGAACCGACGGTGAGTCGTATCGTGATAACCACTCTCTCTTCTTCGTTAAACAATTCTGTAACTCGACAAACAAAAATCGATTGCACCGTAAAAGGCTCCTTAGTTCTTTCAGTCTCAGATAGAGCCACTGTTTTGTCCATCCCATTACGATGGCGGGAATTGCCATAGTCTTAGATCTGCTGAGGAAAAACCCTAACTTGTATTCAACCCACTCTTCTTCCTTCTTCTCCGCCACCGCCGCAGCCTCCACCGCCGCCGCTTCCGTCGCTGCCGCCTCTCCTTTCGCCTCTAGGTTTTTGTTTGGGTAACTTTCTCTTTACCTCTTCCCATCGTGTATGATGATATTTAGTTTCTGTTTAGTATTGGGCTCATACGAGATTGTCCTAATTCTGTAGGGCTGTTGGGGATTTGTTTTCATTGTATTACACTGTTCAATATTAATCAACTGTCAATTATGGGTGACAATTGAATATGTAAAAAGTTCAAGTATTTGACAAAGTTTATTAATTGCCATATTTGTTTATGCACTGTGCTAGAGTAATTAAGTTGTGTGGAATATGAATAAATTCACATAATTGGTACTATGCAAACAGTTTTGCACTTTTTGGGACAAAGTTGTGATATATTAAGCTAGTGGTACAAAACTTTTAGTTAGTGTTGGACTTGGATATTGCATGTTTCTTAGTTTAATTGTTTTATTAATTTCTCATTTGGAAGTGAATTGGAGATTGGCAATGCATGACTTGGGGTGGAGAAATAAGAAGTTGGGATAGCCTCTAATCTATGAATACCATTCGTTGTGTCAGGTGGCCAGTTGGGAGAAAAAATGGTTTAGAAAAGAGAATACGTAGATGAAAATAAGATGAATAGCTTCGTCCGAGACTTTTCTCGTCATAAAGGATTCACTTAGTCCAATTCATTTGTAAACATCTATGAACTCAAACCATTTGAAGTAAAGAACATATTTCATATATTACTCCTTATTCGGTTTCCAAATGTTTTCAATCAAATGGAAGGTGCATGAAGGAATACTAGGTGTTCAAAGTTCTGTTATTCTGAAGTTGAATGTAATATATTATGCAAACCCACATCTACATTGTTGTATGTTTTTCCTTTCCCTCGATCGTTCAAAGTTTTCTTTCTCAACTAATGGCCTTATTGTTGTTTCTCTTTAAATTTCTAACTCGTTATATTTTGCCATTTGAGTCATTCCAACAAAAATTAGCTACTCTTATACCATTGAGATCTAGTGGGTCCTTGTTTTTGAGAGAGGCGACGAAAGTGAGTGTAGGAAACTATTGATTAGAGAACAGAGTAAGGGGGTTGATTTCATTTGCAAATTTGACTCATTGCTAATGGACGTGTTGATATGCCAAATTGCTATCAACACTGTTGGCTACTAATTACTTTTCCCTGTTGCTGCATTTCATTATGGTTCCTTGGCTATGTTTTTGTATTTCACCATGTAATTGACTAGCGTCTATTTTACAGTAATGGCTGGATTCCAGTTGCTCATTGTGATGCTGGTGCAGCATTACCAGAAGATTTTATTTCTAACAGACGAAGTTTATCAGGAAATGTGTTTCAACATGATTCAATAGAATACTCTACCAAAGAGTACTATTTTGACCTGAAACCTCTGTTCTCAGCTTTTGAATTGAGAGCTCTTGCCATTACAACCCTGAGGTCATTCCTAATGTTCTATTTACCTCTTTTGGAGCCTCAAACAAACCTAGAGGAGGACGATGATGATGAGAACTTCCTCAAGGATGACACTCCAGAAGAGCGAGTTGATTTGGTAGTTCCCTTCAGAAAGTCTGTGAAGCAAATTATTCGTGAGGTAAGGATGTACTTTTATCCAATCTTGATTTTATATATACGGGATTGTGGTCTTTTAAACTCATTACCTTTTAAAGGCATACTTATTGTAACTCCCTGTGATGTGATATTCGCACCAGCACCACATTCTGGTAAGGATTTAGTGTGACCAGTGTGAAGTAATATTATTATTGTTATTATATTTTTATTTTCTTAATTGAAATGCCCTGTGAGGAATTGCAATATTTTGTTATAGGATAATATTCAATTCCTTCAACGATGGAATCAAAGATTGTGATTCCACACGGGCTAAAATATCCTGAATAATCAAGCTGAAGGCATTGATTTAGTAATGACCTGATGTGCCATCTTAAAAAAGTGGGGATTCAGAAGTTGAAAGAAGTATATGAATACTCTCACAATATTATAGGTTAGCCTTTAGGAGAAAAATATACTCTATGTCTTGTGGCTGATTGCTTTTACTTTGTTTCCTTTTATGAGCTTTGGGTTCTGAGTATAAAACTCAGCTGGTTGATATGCTTAAGTTTTTAAATATTCATTTATGTAAATTGCGTGAATGTTAGTTGTGCCATTTTGCAACTGTTAGAGATTTGGTTAATATGTTAACTGAATCATGTTCTATGTACTACCTCAGACTAGCGTTGTAACTACAAGACGGGTTCTAGAAAGAATGGCCGTACATTATGTTTCACAGCGCATGGCATGGAAGCTTCTTAAAGGTACTTTTCTTTTATTAACTTCCAAATCATGCGACTCAGAGCAACTTGTGAAGATGCTAGATATGATAATCTATCTATTTTTGGAATTTCATTAGATTTAACAAGCAACTGATGGATCTCGTCAATATGTACAGATATTCCCAAGTCTGCTATGCGCAAGGCTGATAGAGGGATGCCTACTTTGGTTTACTTCTTCAGAGTTGGGAGAACGACTTTCAGAGGTTGACACATTCATACACGCTTTTGTTCTTCTCATTTAGTGTAATGGGCCACTTGAGAGTCCCGTCTCACAATTCTGGTTTTTGTCTCTAAATGTTGGAGCAGGACACTTACTTGGAGTTGCGGCATCATGGATTGTACAAGTAGGCATTGAAGTGTACCAATTCTTCTCTGATAAACTTCATTCTAAAGAAGAGAGCGAGGAGATTGACAGTGCAGAACAAGTTCAATTGCTTAGAAAGAAGGTATCATGCGCTACTGTGAGGTGTGGATCATCGCTTGTGTTTGCTTCCATAGGTGCAGGAATTGGTGCCGTCCTCTTCCGCCCTTCATTAGGTCAATGGATTGGTAAGTGCATTACATGTTTGTATTAATTAAACCTCTTTAGATAATTTGATTTTCCAAGAATAACATTTCAGTTTTGTGAAGGATTTTTGCCTTTGTTTTACAAGTCAATTCTTCTGTGCAGGCTGTGCTGTTGGGGATCTGGGAGGTCCAATTATCGTAGCATATTGTTTGGAAAAGGTTCATTGGAACTTTTAGCGCACCGGGTCCAAATTCTGACATTTTCCACTCCAAACTTCAGCTGATGCTCTCTGGATCTTAGTCGCAATGGTTCGAGTTTTCTGACATTTTCCTCAAAACTGAACTGATATGCTTAGCGAATTTTAGAAAAATTGATGGAAAATATGAAGGGCTCTTGTCTTGCCAGCATGTTTGCCTCTAATAACATATTAAAGCAAAAGTCATTGTCATCAATTGAAGGTTCTATTCGTCTTTTTCAAAGTAGCAGGGATTTTGGACATATGCTAATGGGATGTACTTAAAGTTGAAATCACTCGTTAAAAATATCTAGAAAATGAAAATCATGTGATGATATCAAAACAAAATTTAGGCTACAAAATGTTATCCCAAATGGGAAACCGCTTATGATGTAAATTATGATACATTACGTATGCGATTGGCCTCGTGAATAACTCCAGCTTGGGGGATAGTGAGGCCAGATCCGGTGAGAGTAGGGCCATCTGTGCCACCCGCTCCATGCTTCGCTAGAGGCTCCAAGTGTCCTTCAGTTCCATACGCATTGCGCTTATACTCTTCCAAATCGTTGTACTTCACGTATGGACTGCTTTCTACGGGAAGCCCTTTCAACATTTCTGTTTTCTTCTCTTCCTCGTCGCTCATATGTTGCTTATTCTGCATTTCATCAACAATAACTTTCTTTCCAAGCCTGAAAAAATTAAATTGCAAGGACTGACGGAGTTGCATTAATAGAGCTTGTTTGCTTTCTAAATATTGAACCTTGACTATTTCAACCACTTTTTCTTCAATAACTACCATTGAGGATTTGAAGGGCTCTTGTCTTGCCAGCATGTTTGCCTCTAATAACATATTAAAGCATATATATAGAAAAAAACTTGGTTAATCCTGGCAAGTTAGCTAAATTTAGATGTATTTGAATTTGTTTGTAAATCAACTCAAGCACTACTTAGCTACATATAGACTAAAATGTAACCTTATTAGTTGCAATTGTTTTCCACATTAAAATGTTAACAATTGTGCTACATATATCCATTTTCTCTCATATTTATTCAACGTGGATACTCTTATTCCACTCACTTCAACACTTTTCCTCGTGCGTGAACCTTACATTTTTTCATCATGAGTTCGACACGTGCACGTCGAAGACTTTCTAAATCTGTTTTTGGGTATTTTTGTAATGCTTCTACACCTTCAAAACAATGAAGAATCAACCACTATATATCCATATCACAAACTAACAAACCAACCTTTTGGATCTCCAGGTAAGAAAGAATATTTGGCCAACAGTGACAAAAAGAAAAAATCCAAAAAATTTGTTCTCCAAATAGAAAGAGAAGAGCACGAGCAATTATCTGAAAACAGAGGGGATGAAAATGGAGAATCCAAACCGATGCCATTAGAGAACATAGATTAGCCACAAGAAAATAAGGGATTTGGGGTTTTCAGAATTGCAATTGAAACTCCATGCTACTGAGCTTCACATCTGTGTTTCAGGGACTTTGTAGGTATTTAAACAAGAGGATCTGTGGCGCAATGGTAGCGCGTCTGACTCCAGATCAGAAGGTTGCGTGTTCGATTCACGTCAGGTTCATTTTTGTATAATTTCTTCAACTTTTGAAACTTCAATTTTCTCTAATTTGTTAATAGTTAGTTCAAGCTTTTCTGATTTCACCTTCTTTTCTTTTTTTTCCTTACACAAATAAGGATCAAGAAACAAACAAATCTATAAAAGCATAGATTATAATTAAGCCAAAGAAATTAACATGGTGTTATTGGTGTATGGTATATGGAGGTTCAAACAAACCCACCTCTGTACCTCACACAACATGAATCATCAGATTAACTGGTAGCTACAATTGCTGTGATCATCATCACTTAGCTTCTACTACTACTTAATTTAAAACTCATCATCATGGAATGGCTTCTGCTTTTGCTTCTGCTATACAACAAATCCACCTCCTCCTCTTCTTGGAAACTACAAGGCATGTCCTCATCAATCCTCCCAATCCTCCCTATCCCCACACTGTAACTCCTCACCATCTTCATCTCCTTCCTCATACACTTGTTGCCATCACCAATATCCACATGGTAATTGCCAGAACTGAAGCTCCTTGGCAGCTGCTGAGAGACCTGCATGCCCGGACACCCATATCCAACCTTGGATGCACAACCCTCCATGCTTTTCATGTAAAACTGAGCTGCTTTTCCCAGAACTCTAATGGGTGCCATCACCAACCTCATCACCAGCTTGCTCCTCTTCTCTCCTTTACTGACACTACTTTTATTCTTGCTCCTCCTCATCGTATACATGTGTATATGTCGTTGAAATATACAGATCGATATGTACTTCAGGGGATAACTCTTTGAAAGGTCCTGAGTTTAGTGGAGTGGGGTGAGATTTTAAGGAAAGAGTTAGCCGATAAAAAGAATATACTACAGATATTGATGTTAGCTAGTAGTAGGATTTGGGAGCACTAGAACTAGTGAATGTTAGATGGGAATAGGCTACATTATTTATAGGTAGTGGTTTTGATTTTTTCTTTTTTATTTTTAGGTTGGATTACATTTATTTATTTGGCCATAGCCGTGTGGACTTTGGGTAAGCTTTGAAATAGAAGGTCCATGGGATGATGTGACCAATTCAAGAAATGAAGAATAAGGAGGTGACAAGGCTATAGTAAGCCAAACTTGAATGGAATCAAAACTATATACTAAAATAATTGCATATAACTGTATATAATTGACTAATTAAAGGATATAAAATTGAAGGTGGTGTTTGGCTCATGACTGGTTCTGACATTTTTGCCGTCTGAATTTTGTTTTTGCTAGTCCGGTATATACAACTGTGTTTTACTCTTTGAAATCAAGTTCATTGCTTCAAGAACCAAAGTCTTAAAAAGTTTGACCAAGAAAAATTTACAGGCAAAGACAACACATTAGCTATGTTTTTTTTAATCATCTAATTGCACAAAAATTACGTTACCTAAAATTATCATAAATTATTTGGTAAAAAGTCATACTCATAGTCATGAATGAAATTGATATAAGTTAGGCTCACTGTGTTGACCAAGCGCAAATTTGCGAAATTCTAGTGGTTGAATCATGAATGTATATTATTTCAATTAAACATATTTTCATTGATATTTTATTATAATTCAATCCATACAATTTAGCAACTACATATTTTTAATTATTATTACTATTATATAATTTTTATTCGTTGTTGTTGGGTTAGTCATGGAACGGTTAGGTACCACTAAGATGTCAGTAAAATATATGACGATTTACCAGATCTAGATGACTGATGAGTGATGACCACTACTAATCACTCAGTATTGTTAAAAATTCACATATGATTATGAATAAATTAATCACCATTATATATTTTTTTGTTTGTTTCAATGGATATTGTGTCACTTGTTGTGAATTGAAGAGCAAGAACACAATGAGAAGAGAAGAGAAAATATAGAGTAGAATATCAGATCTTATTCATC
>JAYMSZ010000607.1:0-18461 GCA_036897665.1 Pelargonium citronellum
CCTTGCACGTTCTCTTTGTAATTATTTGTCTCTTCAACTCTTCTCTTTTCATTATTTGAGTTTGAAAGGTATTTTAGGGTGAATATTTCCCACATGAGCTACACTGATTTGTGCACCTTTTGCAAACTCCCTTGTATATAGACAACAATTACAATATTTCAGTAGCCAAACATCTTTCTCCTCATTTGTCTATAGACATTGCTGCTGCCGGAAGCTAGTAGTAGTAGCTACCCAAACAAGGTCTAAGTAGTCGCATACACAAGCACAACCGAGTAAACAGAAGATAATGGTCAAATTGTAATTTCAATGAGAATTGCTTTCCTAAACGGGTATAGGACCGTCCTATCTAGGATCAGTACAACATTTGCAACTGCCAAACGGCTAAACCTCTAGGGTTTAAAACTTCAAACCATCTTCCCCAACCCGCTCTTCAGCTGAATACAAGCGAAAAAGGGCGGGATTTGCAGAGCTGACTTCAAATTTCGAAATCAGTCCACGATTCGACTCACACGATGTCCGCTGGGGTTCGCCACCTCACGGTGCTCGGTGAGTTCAAGCCGTTCGGCTTAATCGCCGAAGCTCTCGACGGAAAGAGCCCCGACAATGTCACCGATAAGTACGATTACTTCCTCTTTGATCCCGATGTTGTGCGAGAAAGAGATGAGACCGACAATTGCGACACATCGAGCTCCGCCCTCAGCGATCACAGTGATCACGAGCTCTTTATCAGGGGGAATCGGTAAATTTTGTCTGCAAAACCTTCATTTCACTTAATTTGCGAGCATTTTATGGATTTTCCGAGCAAAAGTACATGTCACTGGCATTTGGCTGGTTGGCTGAATTGTTTGAAGTTGCATTTGCCTCTTAATTTGGTTTCAGTTTCTTAGAGCTGCTGGTTTCATTATCTCACCTTATCCCCATGATTTGACTTCTCATCGTTTTTCCGCTTGTTGCCAACAGGATAATATGGAGCACTGGTTCACGAGTGTTTAAGAGATTCACATTACCATCCCCAGTTGTTGCGGTAAAATGTTTAGTTCATCATACCATAGATAAATTAATTTTTTGTGTTATCATGTTAAACTTGACAGCTGATAGCCTTGATGAAATGACATCATTCCGATACTTCTTAAAATAATAACTACGATTGTCTTATAGACAATGTATATGAAAAGTACTACAATTTCGATAAACTGCACAATTTGTGTGTGATAAACCGCTGTGTTTTGACAAAAACAGTACTTTCTAGTTGGATTGTCTGAACTTTTTTTTTGTTTTTGTTTAAATTTAAAATTTTGCTCCGTTTTATGTTTATGTTCTGATAATATTTTGATTCAAATTTTAGGCATGCTGGTCACGTCTGGGTGATATGTACGAGCCTCGTCTTTGTGTTTTACAAATTGATTCTCTAATGATATACAACACATCAGGTGAGTTGACTCGGATATCCAATGACACATGAGCCTCGATGATTTGTGCCTGTTAAACTACACTTGACTCTTCTGTTCTAAAATTTTGTCTTGCAGTTGATATTTTGGCCTTTTCATGTTCTAATGAAATCTTTTTTTTTTGTGAAAAATTTGTCTTTGATTGAACTCAATTTGTACTTTGGCACATTTGGATTTGTCAAGCAGCAAGGTGTGTTATTTTCTTGATGATCATGCAGCAAGATTGAATCCATTAGTTAAAGGCCCTTAATCTAACTGTTATATCACTAGCCAAGAGGAGCAAAATTGTCATGCTAGACCATTTCACAACATATTCATATGGTGTTGTTAAGAGCACAATTATTTTTTGTTGTATATCCCAATTGGGTAATTCTCGTAACGTCACCAAGTTCACCATGTTTGACAGGTGAGGTAGTCTCCATTCCCCTCCCTCGCAACATCACATCAATATCACCTCTTCCTTTTGGTTTACTGCTCCAACAGTCAGCTGAAGGGAATTCATCATCATTTGTTCCATTTTCATCTTCAAGCCCTTTATTAGGCGCACGTGATATGCCCCGTCCTAGAAAAGAATTTGGGCTTAGTCCACCACAAAATTTTGGATTCTCGAGTGCATTTGATCATATAAGTAAAGAAGACACATCTTTGCTGTCTTCACATCTGATTCTAAGGGATACACTGGAAGAACCACAGGTATATATTATGAATTCCCTTCTGTCACTGACATTGTCCATGGTATTTCAGATTATAACTTGTTTCTGGTCTCTTCTCTCAGTTGACTTATATTGAAGAAAGAGGAAAACTGAATATCATGAAGAATTTTGATGAAAGAACAATATGGACTAGTGATCAAGTTCCTCTGATGGCATCGTATAATAAAGGTTTCTCACAATATCTCCCTTAATATCAGTCTCAAGTAGTTCTGAAGTCTCCCAGCCCTCATGTTCTTTCTTTTTTGTCCCATGCATTCATCCTTCATGACTCTCTATGCAGCAAAGATGCAGCACTCAGTTTGGGTTGCTGAAGTAATTAATTGTAACCATGAAGTGGCAAGTGGTAGTTCATCTGATGCAGTTCCCGTTGGGGTACTATCAAAAGAGTTCTCCTTCCGCATGATATGGCAAGGGAAAGGTGCTCAGATAGCTGCTAGTAAGGTGCTTGTTTACTTTGGTATATTTTAGTGAGTATTTGGTTATGCATGTCATGTATTGGTATTATTCGGTGACTGTTTTGCAGCTTTTGCTTTTATTTGCCCGTTTAATGATTTCATTATTAATAAGGTGATGGTTCTGAAAGAACTGATCTCACAAATGAGTAGTGAACATTGTCTTTGTCTGGCTAGTAGATAAAAAAACTGGCCTATAGAGAATATGAAATGCTATTGTAAATATTGTGTAGAATAGAAGCCCTTTATATAGGGAATTACAAGAGTTGACTCAAAACTAAATAGGAAATAGCTTAGATTTACGCTGAATGCCTGAATCTATGAAGCTAGTTGATCTATTCAAAATAATGCATACTTAAGCAAATCCCATATATTATTGGATTCTAAATATCTCAACAATAAGAATGGTTTGTGGTCTAATCAATCTTTCTGGCGAATTTCATTGAGTCGGCATATATTTGACTGCTGGTTTGGATTTGTTTCACTTTGTTTAATGTTAAACCTCCACAGCCCCTGCCTTAGTCTTTAATGGAATTTAAAGCATTAGCTACTGCTGTAACTTCTTGTGCTAGACTGCCAGGTTGGCTAGTTTTATCTTCTTTGATAAGTTGATTCTATCTAATTTTAGAGTAGGATACATCTTTCTACTGCTTTTTTTTCAGTCAAAATGTTCTCTTTTGCTTAGTCGTCCTATCAATTGCGCATAACATTTTCTCCATTCTGCTCACTTTTGTTGTCTAAATCATTTATTGATCTTGATATCTGTTGCTGTTTCCCTTTTTAGATTCTATGATAAATGTTTGTTTTGCATATATATATTTTTTTCATTTTGTTTTGATTTCAAATATAATACCAGGTTTTTATGGCAACGGACGATGATGCAGCTCCAGTTATTTGTTTTCTTCTACAAGAACAGAAAAAGTTGTTGTCTGTAAGGCTTCAAAGCGTTGAAATAAATAATGAGATTCTATTTGATATCAAACCTGACATGAGCTGGAGCATACCTGCAGTTGCGGCTGCACCAGTGATTGTAACTCGTCCAAGGTAGAGCATTTTTTAAAGTAAATTTTTATTTTTATTTTTTATATTTTCTTGAAAAGAATGTTCAATCACATGTGGACATGACTTTCTCTATTCTATCTCTTTTTTTCAGAGTCAAAGTGGGACTGTTACCATATACTGACATCATTGTTCTGGCTCCAGAAAACACTCTTCTTCTTTATGTAAGCTGTATGCATAAATGGCTTTTCTCAATTAAGCTTTTATGCTAGTGGTTATTGTATTTAACTTCACTTTTAGCTGCATTAGTTTTATGTATTCTTGTTCTATTTTAACATGATAACTAACATTTTGACCTTCTGGAACAATTTGCTCTCTTGAGGAGGAGTGTTGAAAGTGGTGACGAAATGAAGTCCCAATGCATAAAATATGAAAGAAATAAGCTACATATAATGGTGGAAGCCAAACCCTACCTATAAGGTTGACCTTTTAGCTGGGGAAATCCAAGCCTTTGTCCGTAGCCCATTATTAAAATTTAACATCTTCCACTACTTAGAATAGTTTTGCCTATTGACCATATTAATGCTTCTAATATGATTTTGAAACTGAGGCTAAGGTCGATGAGCTCCTTGGTGTGATCATATTCATGTACACAGTAATCACCACGGTTCATTCTTTTTTGAGTTATGCTGGCTTCATTTCTTTCATATGTACAACTTATATATATTGCATACATTTTAGGTAAAAACTTTTATTACTTCTAAGAAAAAACAAAGGGATCTTCAGACTGACCTTTTAATTACCCCAGTGGAGTCTAAATATCTAATTCATGCATTGTGTTGTCAAAAGTTCTTATGATAATTTATTTGTATATTAATTTTGCCTATTATTTCTAGAAGTATCTTTTATATGTTCATTCATTTATTTAAATACTACAATTTGTTTTCCGAAGTTCAATGTTTTCTGGTTGGTATCGTTTTGCTAGATGTGTATAATTTATGCCCATATGCGTTATAATTGCAGACAGGGAAACAATGCCTGTGTAGGTACTTTTTGCCTTCTGGTTGGGGAAAAGGCCAACTTTTACGTAATCTGGAGTTTCCAGAATCAGGATCTGGTTCCCATGAGTTGAAGATTATAGCACTGGCAGATGCTGTTGAGGGGCGCATTAATGTTGTAGTAAATAATGGACAGGTTAGCTCACTTCTATAGTAACTGTTGCTGTATTTTTTTTTATAAATATTTTTATGTTTACTTTTTTGTTCTGTATATGTAAGGCTTGAGTTTAATCATAACTCTTGATTAATATTTTTATTTGTTAAATACTCTCGCAATATATGAACTCAAGTACTGGAGAGACAGCTGCTGATTGTTCATTGGCATAATAACTACTCCATCAATTTCTGGTTCAACTATACAGTTATCAATTTGCATGTAACCTGTATCTTACTTTGTTGTTTTGATGCTTGCTTTCATAGCTATAGTTTGAATTATTTTTGTGTAACTACCAGTCAGGGTGGAAGCCCAAGGCCCCACATTAATGGGATCCTTGTGCACTGAGCTGCTGTTTTTTAAAACTGAAAAGTCAGGGTTGAAGGTTAAAATTTACCGTGGAAGACAATAAAATTGTGCAAAGAAGAATCTACTTAAAATCATGCGTTCCTTGTTCTTTTTTATATATCGTATTATATTTCCAATAAAAACTTGACATGAGTACTATAATTCAGTATTGTTGTTACTAAACAGTGCCCTATTTGGTTAAATATTGGTTAATATGTTCTAAATTATTTTTAATATCTGCATCAGTATTCAGTTTCATGTAAAAAAATTAGACGTAGGTGAAATTCAAAGTTTTCTTCCTTTATCAAATCGTCCAAATATCATAATCAGAGCGTGTGAAACTCAGATTTCAACTTCTTTCTTATTAGTGAACTGGGTAAACATACTTCTATAGTGCATAATAGCCTAACGAGTTTAGATAAGCTTATTCATCTTCTTTCTTTTGTTCATGTCCTCATTTGAAGATACTTTGTCCTAAAAAAGAGGATTTGCTTGATGGTTTGATATGAATTGGATAGAAATACTTGTCACTTTTAATTGTTAGTTATTGTCCAATGCTTGTGATATCTAGAAGCTACTGTTTACAAAATCTTAGATCAGACGTCTCTTTTGCCCTCCGACTCTAGTATTATAGTTTCTGTTTGCCAAATGCATATTTAGTTATAATATTTTCTGGATTTTGTTATTGCAAGCTTGGAATCTTGTAATAAAATTTACGAGCTGATACAAAGTATGCATATATTTTCAACCGGTTAAAGTTGCCTACTTTGGTAGTATGTTATGGGATTGACAACTTTTATTTGTTGATTGTTTAGATGTTTCGTTGTGCATTACGAAGAAGCCCTTCCTCTTCATTAGCAAATGATTGCATTACAGCAATGGCTGAGGGGCTGAGTTCTAATTTTTATAATCATTTCCTTGTTCTTCTATGGGGGGATGGAGATTCTGCTTATTTGTCAAAGGCTGATTCTAGTGTTGATTCAGAGTGGGACTCCTTTTGCAATATTATGATGGATATATGTACAAAGTCTGGAGTCATTTCTCGAAAGCTTTCAGAATCAGTGCCTCAATCATCTTGGGAATTTCTTATTAACAGCAGATATCACAAGAGCTATTGCAATAATTACTTCATTTCCAGAATTTCTTCTGGGAAATCATTCAACATGCATGAATCAGTTTCCTCTAGATCAAGTATGGATTGTACTCAAAGTTCAGAAAAATCGTTCTACTCTGAGCTATTGATGGAGAGTTTGGAATCATTACATGCAGTATATGAAAGTCTTAAACTGGATAGTTTGCGTAGAAGGTAAGTTGCTGCTGATGACTTCAGTCTCAGTTAAAACCTTTCCATAATATTTTTGTCTCGTCTTTGAACAATTTGTTGCATTTGTTGTTTTTTTTTGTTGTGTGTGCTGTCTCTGAAGACAATAACTACAGCAAATTCCATCTGAGTATTTTCTTGAATATTGCGTTTGTTAGAATGAATTCTTTATGCTTTTTTGTCAATTAATTCATTTTTATCATGCACTGTTTACATACTGGATTGAGCTCATCCACTTCATCTTCAGTAAATTACTGCAATACTTTGTTGTGGATTTTGCACAAAAGTTAATTCCCCCGTGTTCTTTTTACTTTTAAGAGCTCAAGATTTTCATTGTTGCTTTGTAGGGACTTGGAGCTTCTGGCAGTTTTATTATGCAATATAGCTAAGTCCTTGGGTGAAGATAGCTATTTTGATCATTATATTCGTGATTTTCCTGTTCTTTCCAAGAGAGTTGGGATGTGCGTGTCCACTACCTCCAAGAAAACTCCTCCTAGTTTATTCAAATGGCTCGAATATTGTTTGCAACGAGGTTGTAGTTCTGCTAATATTTACAATCTTCCGCCGTTAATTAGTAAAGATGGAGTTTCTGTTGTAAGCTGGGCTCGAAAGATAGTCTCATTTTATAGTTTATTATGTGGTGATAAACTGGTGGGAAAGAAGCTTTCTTCTGGTGTTCATTGTAACATTGCTCCTGGATCTTATTGCACTCAAGAGGAACTTGCTGTCTTGTCAATGGTTGGGGAGAGATTTGGACTTCAACAGTTGGACTCACTTCCTTGTGGAGTATCTCTTCCATTACGTCATGTAAGACGACTTATTTTTATTTTATTTTATGTGATTAGTTTGAGAAAAAGTAATGTAATGAAATCGAGAGCTCCCATAGGTTACGTTATATAGCCATTATTTCTCGAGTATTAATCTGGACAGTAATAAATGTATGATGTTTTTCCTATGCTTTTTTTTATATCTTCTACACAGAAGGTAACTTACCTCTGTTGTAAATATGTAATACAACTAAGGTGCACTTTGTTTTCTTCCCTAGCTATTCTGTCCGCATTGGTTCACTTTCTCATCTAAATAAATCTTGTTTTTGCTTTCCATAGGCATTGGATAAGTGCCGAGAATCTCCTCCAACTGATTGGCCTGCAGCTGCATATCTTCTACTTGGCCGCGAGGAGTTGGCTATGTCGTGTTTGGCACATTCATCCAAACCTAAGGAACTTGAAACACAAACCAATGTGAACTTGATCTCTATGTCTACCCCTTATATGCTACATTTGCATCCAGTGACAATTCCGTCAACAGTTTCTGATACAATTGGATTGGAAACTACAAAGTTTGAGGATACAGATTCTGTTGATGGGTCTACAACAGATGGTATGGAGCATATATTTAACTCTAGCACACAGTTGCGGTACGGTCGAGATTTGCGATTGAATGAGGTCAGTTTTGGGCACCAATGATCTTATGCTTGATCGTAAATTTTATTTTCTTCCCTTACGTGCATTTATTTATATGTAAGTCATATATCAAAATTAATTTTGGATGGAGTCTGCTTATAATCATAACTCTGCGCGCTATTGAGTTGTGTTTATGTCAAAAGTGCCTGAGACCTTGAGTTACCACAGAAACAATTTGAAGAATAATGTAATAGGTTTATGCGATTGGGCTTTGCGGATCAATTCTTGCTATTTCTATATAAAATAAATACCTTGTCTGAATTGTTAGTATTGAACTTTGAATCATATGTTGTTTGTTCTTTTACATCGTCTCTAATGTAAATTTGTAAATCTGGGTGGCTGATACATGCTACTACACTATTAAATTTGCCTATCGTGTACTCGTGTAATTGCCATAGACAAAACTCTATTCAATTCTGAAGTCATCATATTTGCTTCTCAAAGTGCACGAGGTTTTGGCATGCAAATGCGTCTCAGTCTATCTCTCGTATTTGACTTGGATTGTTTTGTAGCAAAAGCATTTTTCTGAAATTATTTGATTTTCTATGCCATTCTTTTGTACTCCTTGTATGTTGTCTGCATTTTTATCAACCTTTTTTTAAATGCATTGGTTAGTTGCAATCTTCTTGGTCATGCATCTCACCTCCACAACAGTTATATATTAGACTTATTGGTTAGTTGTGTTAAACCCCACCCGTTTTACCTCACATGGCACATGTTGTGTTTGTGGTTACTTACTGAAATTCAATTTTCTATGTTACGTATGTCAACTTCTATGAATGCTAGGTAAGACGTCTTCTGTGCTCAGCTAGGCCTGTGGCAATCCAAACATCTGTTAACCCCAGTGCTTCTGATCAGGACCTCCAACAGGTATGCTTTATCCTTCTCCTTCCTTTTATTTCTAGCGTAACTTTGATGCCTTGGTATGAAGCTTTCCCAGTGCAAACAAATCCAAACCCCATTAATACCCTTCTATAAGTTGATCCTATAACAACTCTTCCTACTATACAAAGATCAAGCTTCCCTCCCTTCTCTTCCCTATATTTAGTCGCAATCACCTAATGCCAACTATTCTTCTCAACTGCAGACCTCCAGTCCTCCACAACCACTTGTCTAATAAGGGCTGAATATATTCCCATTTGATCAAATGGTATTTGATTTCATCACCCTGCCACAACCAAACACACTTATATAGAAGATTCTGTATGTTGCGGATTTCGATAGCCTTTGTAGATTCCTTTTTCTTGACTTTGACATCCTTAGTACCTTATTACACATCGTGATATCTCTGTTATTATATTCAGCTACTTTTCTGTTACCCATAAACACTGCCTTTAAGAGTTGTTTCTCTTTGACATTTGTTTGTGTAGGCTCAGCTATGGTACCTTGCACAAAGGACCACTGCCCTTCCTTTTGGTCGCGGGGCATTTACTCTTGCGACCATATACACTCTTTTAACAGAGGTACCTTGGTATTCAATATTTTATTCTGTTACTTTTTACTTTTTAATTTTATTTTACACAAATACTCTTGCTCTGCAATTGATGTCTTAAAGATAGGTTTATGGTTGTAGGTTCTAACAAAATCTAATTTTTGTAGGCTTTTACAGTCCCAAAGCTTGTTTTAGCAGGTCGGTTGCCCGCTCAACAAAATGCAACTGTATGTTGAATTCTATTCATATAGTAATGTACTCCCGTTTCTTTTCTCCTCTGACTGCATCTGCATCGGGCTTTGGTACTAGGAATTCTGATTTGGTGTTGAAAGGAATTTTCTTTGCTTAATTTGTTGAGTGAAGGACATAAAAAACCTTCTTTGGCATACTATTCTTTTTTTGATACAGAAAGGTGCCGAAATCCTTTCTTGCAACGGCCTAAGGAACCTTACAAGACATATATATATACAAGCTTGAACAAAAAACCAATAGTGTTCAGGATAGAGACAAAGCCTCTTAACCCTGGCTTAGGGCTTTTGGCACCTTACTGCACCAAAGTGGTCTCTTACACCACCACCACCGAGGATAGCCACAACAATGTTAAAAAAAAAAGTCAATCAAATGTTCATGCACATGTCCGAATATTGGACAAAATATTATGTACCAAAATGGCTAACTAAATATCAATTTAATTTAATTTTAAGAGAATTAATACTCGATAATGAAATTTTAGTGTGAAGTGCTACTTCTTTTAGTACACAAACTATTTTGTAATTTAGTCAAGTCATGAATGAGATAATTGATGGGTCATATCATATTATTTGATACATTTTGTAAGTAAATTTTGAATAGTATTCAAAATTGATGCACCTAATTGACTAAATTAACTTGTGAAAAACTATTAATCTTGAGAACATGTAGATTTGAATGGATATATACCTCTAAACTTGGAACATCTCAAACACATGAGTTAATTAGTGGAACTAAAGAGAGCATAAAAATTCACTTCAGGCATGACAATAAAAATTCCTGCCACAAAATCAGCAAGGACCAAAGAGAATGGAGAGAGATTGAGAGTGATTGACCATTTTTCATCGAAGGATGACGTATTTATACTTACAATGAACAATGACATCATCTTTGTTCCTTAGTTCCTCACTAGATAATGGTAAAATTATCTTGATGATGTCATCTCATCCAAACTTGGGCATTCCCAAGTAGTGTGGTACTTGCACAGAATCATTCTATTGTGGAGGAATTTAAAGGAAGTATGTAGTAGACAATATCCAAATGTAGCATCTTGTTTGAGACCACCCATCAGTTTGTTTATGAATGCAATGCAAATAATTAATAGGATATATGTTGTTGACAATCATGTTGTATATGCATACCATAGAATATTCAGAGATACCAAGCAACAAAGCTTAAGGTTACAACATTAATATCATGTTGATCACTTTGATTGGACTCTAAATTGTTAGAAAGACAATACCACTAGGATATGGCTTTCATGAACCGGTTTATTGAAGAGAAGATGCCTGCAGCTTTACTAAACAAGGATGGCCCGTTATCTGATTCCGACTCTTCAACCGTTCCAAATATTATCTGCACCCACATCAAACTTTACATGTTAACATGTCCTATATTGTGACATTTCTAGTAGCTATCCGATAACTTGGACTGTGGATTGTTCACCAAATCACATCATTTTTGTGCTTTTTGGTTCTACTCACTGATATAAACCTTTGCACTCTTATACATCATCGTATTTGTATAGCATGTGACGTAATGTAAACATTTTCAACACCAACTACTAACCTCGAGGTCTTCTGCATCAGGACGGCTCATAAGTTCTTTTGCTAGCAGATATCTGTTTGGCCTTTCCTTGTCATCATAGAACACTTTCCATAATCTGGCAAAGGATAAGAAAAAGTGAGCTTACTTTAGGACATACATTTCTATTTCCCGCTGAAAACTTTGATGGACTGGCCTGAGGATATTTCATTTCAACATAGCTTATCTAAACAGCAATCATGACCGTCAACTCATTTTGAGACTTGGGGTATTCAAGTTAAAGATGATCCTAGCCTGGAATCATATATGCACGTCTATGTGTGAGTGTATATATAAACCTAGGGCAACAAATACTATTTTCAGATGCATGGTGCAGACCAGGCTACTAGCAAATTACTGAAATCACTTATTCCTGATTAATGGAGCATGTAAGATTTTCCAGAAAGAGTCTATTGTTTGGCCCATCTCGAGTTATTTTGGGATGAGACAAGCAGAGATAAATCATTTAGAAACTAATTTAAACCTACCGGAGTCTCCATGGGAACAGAGATCAACAGGTACGCACAGCAGATATATCAATTTTGAAAAATGTTAAATGGCCCTTACCCTGGATAACACCTAAACACAGCACCAGCTGCCAAAGGTTTCATCGAGTAGACTGTCGTGAAAGTGCTGCAGTACAGTGCATATGAGGAAGAGTAAGAATCATTGCAGTATTGAACTACATATACAAGAAATAGAGATTAAAAGGTATGATAAGAAAAAGGAATTCTTAATGCTACTTCAGATTCTAAGATTTCACGAGTCAAAGAATGAGCTTAGTTTAGAATTATTACAAAGAAACAAGGATGAGAGTAGGAGAAACACATGATTAAATTGGCCGCGCAAAACATGGTCTAAGATCCAAGGCACTTGATAAACAAGAATAAGACCAAGACAGTTGTGTCCGGGTTGCAAAAAGCCAAATAAGTTAGAGATCTAAGTAAGCTACCAAATAGCATAAAAATGTTACTTGGAAGATGTTATTCTGAGTTCATTTAAACTGTACCAAGATCTTAAACAAGTCAAACTAAAAAATAATGAATAAATAAATAAACTTAATAGTATTTCAGCTGTGAGATTTAAGAAATACCTTAAAAAGAACTTTCTTAATTGCCGAACGTTAAACCCAACCCCGACATCTCCACTGACAAGACGTGGGTTCCACATGATTAGAGGCCTTGGCTAGCAACAAATGAAGGAATAGCGTGAGGAATATAATACTTTTGTGGCTTGAGGAGTGCACCAAATAGAATTCTAATAAAATGACTGAATATAATTTGAGATGGATAAGATGCAGTTCTGTGTGTATTTTACATGCATATCTGAGTGAGTCAGTGATAAAGTGATTTTCGAACATGCAGTCATGCAAGAATAAATTACTGAGATCTACTTTGATGGGATGGATGTGACTTGGACACAGCAATAACAACAATTCTTGGAAAAGTGTCCATAGTTCTTCAGAAGTGGTATACTGTTTCTGACGGACAAAACGACATACAAATGGGACCAAAAAAACAATAGTGTAATACTTATTCCTGCCGAAACATTTCATCATTATACATATTCTTGACTCATAATACTAGGATTAGTGTGCCTGAAGATTGTTGCTTAAATTAAAAACAAAAGTTGGTTATTACCGGGTCATCTGAGAGACTAGATGCAATTCGCTCTACATATTCCAGCATTTGATAATCGGGGACAACCATAACCACAATCTCATCCTCTTTCTGTACAGGCTTCCGGTCACTTAAGCTGGACAAAATGGACAGTAGAATAACAATGAGACAATAGAGGTACACGCAACCTAAAAGATCTTCTGCAATCTAAACAATAAACATCCTATTTAACTACACCAAGTGACCTGGTGGGAGGAAGGAAAGTGTAACCAGAATAAATAAATAAATACCAACTATATGGCGGAATGTTGGTCCCATTAAAGAGAACGATTGCACAGATTCACTACTTAGAGATAATTCACTTCATCTATGTTGTAGGTATTACCTAGCGAATCCAAAAGCAGCATCTTTCCACTTATATTTTAGAAGTGCAGCAGCTCCAGCATCTGGATATACAGCTTTAACCCTCTGGCAAGTGGCAACCAAACTTTCAGCTAAGAGACTAGGAAACTTCAGTTGTATAATAAATAACACATCACACTGGACTAGTACAAAAAAACAAATCTCATGCAAAACAATATATTTCCCTGAAAAAAATTATTTAATCACACAAAATTGTTCAAAAGTCTATGCTGAAACATATATAGATCAGAGGCTTCTGATATTTGTTCCCAATCCAGAACTTTAGACTTCTCGAGCTAAGGTTATGACATTAGCTTGAGAATCCTTCTTCACATACTTGGACATTATAACTAAAATAAATAGAGGCTATTTTAAGCACCCAAGGCAACAGTTCCAACTTCCAACTGACCTGACAACCGGTTTCTTCAATAAGTGTATCCACGAAAGTCCTTGACAATTCCCAGAGCTCACCTTGAGCACCTTCATCATCAAGAAATTGCAGCTGTGGAATTAAGAGCTCTACCTGCAAGAGAATTTAAGGATATTAGAAAAGAAAAACAAACAAAAATGGAGTAATTAAACAAATCTAGATAGGTTTACTTGCTCTAAATATGTGCAAGCAGAAATTTGCAAGCATTAATGATGATAATTATGTCATTTCAATCAAAGGTATCAGCTGGATACTTTAGTCCCATCAAAGCTCTTCCAATAACGGGTCTTGAAAATGTGTACCAATGACTAAATGATGTCACCTTGGGAAGGGAATTCAAATTTAAAATTGACACTCTCATTTTACGGCCTCAAATAGTCAAATGCATGCAGCTGGAGAAAACAAACAATCAAGGAGAAGAACAAATTGATTCAAATTTCTATAAACAAAATTACATTTTTCCTTAGCACATACTATGGCTCTCATTCCGCCTGATGACACAAACGTGGCAGCTGCTACACCTGATTGTCGGACTGCACCTTCCAAATCAGAAGGCAAGCAGCTGAAACATATAAATGAATCGTGTCAATTGATTATCCTGAAATTCTTGCTTTGCGATAATGAACATTTTCGATGAAAAAAATAAGATGACAAGAAAGCATCTCAAAACCACATATCTAGACAATGTATACATGACAAACATTTTTTGTCACATTAATATGCATTGTGCAATAACAAAAACATTTCCTTTTTTCTTTCTTCAATATTTAGATTCACACATTGGTGGATCCAGTTTGCATCAGATCATATAAATGAATAAATGCACATACATAAATTATGGTCACTCCACAGCTGTCCGAGTGTCCGACTAACTAAAATTTAATGGAAAAGCTAAATGTAATCTTCTTTTTCCTAGTTTGAGCCAACTGGTTATTATGGCTCAACAACCTTACTTGCATCATCAATTGGATCAACATAAATCCTGGCCGTTCTATCAGCCAAGGCTGCTAAGAAAATATAGACATGTTCTATGGTTTCTACTCACTGAATAAGTTTTACTCCTAACCTTCAAGACATTTGATTTTTCATGAGTAACATTAATCTATATTCTTTCAAGCTAGCAACAAGTTCTTATGTGGTTTACATTTTTCAAACAAAATTTATGACTATGCAAAGATAGTGGCTCATGTGCGGGCTTAGTTACCATTCCATATAAATTATATCATTGATCAACATATACGTGGCGACATGTTCAAAAAGTTAAATAAATTACAGTCTTCATATGAAGCAGGTGCTAAGAAAACCCCAAATTATGTAACCTCTGCATTGTGCATGGGTTTTCAATAACTACATATCATCCATATGTTGACTAAATAATCATGTATCTACAATTCTTAAATTATATGTTGATATGACAAACAAAAACAAGGAAAACACAACAAAATGCACAAACAACCATACCCAAATAGACAAATATATTAATTTTTTAAAAATAAGGCATACAAACCTGTCATCCTCTTGTTCATCATCCAGGATTGTTGGTTGTTGTGGAGAAGATGGGTTGTTCTGCTGAGGGAGGTCTCCTTCGAATTTCTCGAACTTGGCACATGTTCTTGAGCTGAAGCGACGTCTGTGAAGTGAAATTCCATTGCAGCCACTAATAAAATTAAAAGATTGAGAAAAAGATAAAGAGGAAGAAGAAGACTGTGTGGGTGAGGTTGAATTGGGTATTGCAGTAGCGAAGGAGCAGCTTGGGATTGAAATAGAAGAAGCCATCAAAATGTAAACTTGCGTAACGCAACAACTCCTAATTTGCCTCAGCCATAGCTGATGATGATGATGATGATGATATGGATTTTGGATTTTGGATTTTGGGTTCAGTATATGCGTCTGGTGCGGTCACGGCCACATCTTCCTTTTAGAATCGCCAATCACTGCTTGCCACGTCCAACACATTACAATATGAGTGCTATTCTTGGTTTGTCACATTTGCAATTTGTAGAGGCAAACATGCAATGAAATTAAGTGATTTTTTATAGAATTTGATCAAAGTAAATTTTATATACCACCATTGCTAGGAGAGTGAGATTTTTTCGTTTTCGATCTTACATGTTTTTGGATTTTCGGAGCATCAAATATTTTTGATATTATGGATTGTGTATGTAATTATTGGTATTTTATCAGTATCCATGGAGGCTTGGGGTGACTCTTTCATGCTTCGAGGTGTGTCCTTTACAGTGATCTATTATCCTTTTTTTCTATGGGGCTCTTCCAGTTGATTTATCTGTTTGGAGTTATTTTATGGCTCTCGATATCGATTTTATTTTTCTTCTGCCGAGGAGCCGCTCATACACCTTTTCTAGAAGGCTTTTTGGCCACGATCTATTTGGTCTTCTTTGGTCACATTGTGTGCGCTCCTTTTATTTCCTCTTGGGATGGATTCGTGGACGTTGGTTATCGAGTTTTTTCATTGAAGTTTGTGTGTATTTTTCTGATGCTAAATCTGTTACTAGAAATTGTCTAGAGATACTTTTGTCAGACGTCGCATTTACCCTTTATGTGGACCAATTAGATCAATTCTGATGCCATATTAAATTGATTCTAAATCAGAATATTAATGTATTAGGTAGATGGCCCAAATTATATATGACAACATACTTCACTTTTATTCGATGTATGATACGTTAATGTACAATCTCATGTCTAGTCTTCTTTGGGTAGAAAATGAATCTCTATTCTCTAACACTTGGATTGACCCCTCTCCATACTTGTCTTTTTATTAATGAATCTCTTCCAGTTTACTTCAAGAAAGAAAAAAAAAACATTATTGGGCAGGCTAGCAGTATCTGAATTCTACAACAGGGGTGAAAATGGAATATTTCTCTTTGTTAGTAGCAAAAAAAAAGAAAAAGAAAAAGAAGCTTCTCTGGATTTTGATTCCACTTGCTAAGTGAATAACAGAATAAGTGGTCTGCAAGAAAGGTATGTCCACTGAAAGAGAGCATAAAAAAGAAAACTTCTTGTTGGAATCTATAATGGTGGCCATGTATTTTATTTTTCACCTCCTATTGCTTCATGAATAAACCACAAAAAAGAAAAAAAAATGTCTGCTTTAAATGTTGGATTCAAGATTGCTTGTCATTACCCATTGCAGAGCAAAACAAAACAATAAAATAGCCAATCACCAATACATAAACAAAGAATTGGATCATCACTTTATATCCATTCTTTTTTGGTGTAATGTCACTCTTGGTATATAGCTTTTCTTTACAGGTTGATGAGTGGAACAAAACAATACCACTACTATCAGCAATACTATATACATATGATAATATGGTTTATATTTTGTGACAAAATAGCAATCTCTTATTAAAAAGATGGCTCTGAATGTGGATACAGAAATTTACATGACTCTAGGATTATATGGATCCAATAGTAAAGAAGTTTTGGAAGCTCCACCGCGGGTTGTTCTGTTGCTCTCTTCTTTTCTTGAAAAGTCCATTCAGAGAAATGAAAAAACAGACAAAGCATCAAGAAACAAAGATGTGATCACCATCTTCCATGGCCAGAGAGCACCAGCATTGAGCATCAGACAGTACCTTGAACGCGTCTTCAAGTACGCGAATTGCAGCACTTCTTGCTTCGTTCTTGCATACATGTACCTTCTCAAATTCCTAAAGAAAACGGGTTCTCGCCTCACTACTCTCAACGTGAACCGCCTGCTGATCACAACTGTTATGGTAGCTGCTAAGTATGTTGATGATGTGTAAGTACATTTTCAAGTTTCAACGCGCGCGTAAAATGTTTGATCTTGATTTTTGTAGCCTTGATTTGTGTTTGTGTGACTTGAAGGTGTCTCAACAATGCATATTATGCCAAAGTGGGAGGTGTGAGCACCGCGGAAATGAACAGATTGGAGATGAATTTGTTGTTCAATCTGGACTTTAGACTTCATGTCACTGTGGAGAGCTTTTGGAAGAACTGTTTGCAGCTAGAAAATGAGGATGTGCAAGTTCAGGTGTGTAGCTGGAAAGATGAAACTAGATGTTCAGCCAAGAAAACTGGTGCTGCTGGGTATAGCTGCAGGGCCATGTGAAAATTTGATGAACAATTGTGTCATTTTGTGTCCTTTGTTGCTATATATGAGAAGGATGATATATAGATTCATATAGCAATATTCACTTGCACAATTGCAATTTTCCTCTATCTATGCTTGAACAATAAACAAATTTGTGGTATTTCTTTTTTCTAATGTGAGTGATTTAGTGTAGGATGCACCTTGTAAACTCTGTCCAACTTGTTTTCTGTACCATCATTTTACAAGGGTAGAGGGATAATGGTCCTAGATTCAATTTTATTCTTCGAGGGTTTTCGATCTTGGGGTTCCTGGATATTATAAGGATAAACTCGAGTTTGCGTTTGAGAATCCACGACAAACATGAGAATGAAAATCTCTATCTTGAAAATTCCAGAAATGCTACACAAATGAAATAGAAATGTGTGAACTTAGATAATGAATCACACTTCCTCATCAAGGAAAAATGTATTTATATTCACAAACATGATCATTGATATGACTTCGTGTGTTTAATTTTTTTTTTTTTATACAGATAGGTGCCGAAATCCTATCTTGACAATGAATCAATAGTGCTCAGGAAAAAGACAAAGACTCTTAACCCTAGCCTAGGGCTTTTGGCACCTGACTGCACCAAAAGTGGTCTCTTACACCACCACCACCAAGAATGTGTTGAGTGGGAATCGATCCTGAGACCTCATCCCACTCACACAG
>JAYMSZ010000608.1:0-18452 GCA_036897665.1 Pelargonium citronellum
ACCCTTGTAAACATATATCAAGAAATATAATTCCAGCAGCATTTTCTTCTCTCTTCTATTCTTAACAGTTTTATATATCTTCCAGGATTTGGCATAAGTTTTCTTTCACATTACTATAGTTTGCAATGTCTTTTGCATGTTTTGGATCACATTGACAATGAAATTATTTGGTGGTAAATTCATTAACCAGATAATTGATACATCTAGAGGTTTTCAAACCGAGTGTCTTAGGTTGATGAGCATTCCTACTTGAACGACCCTCCCTAGAACCAAAAATGATGGGAGCTTCATGCACTGGGCCATCCCTTTAATACCTACTGTTAGATTGCAGAGAGCTGCATTGGCATATAGTATCCTAGCAAGCTAGCACCTTGTTTGTGTCAGGAGACTACATCCTTACTTGACAGTATTTGATGTATCTCAAGCACGAATGCCTCTATGTTATGTTGCAATGGGAACAGCAACTGCTTTGGACATTCGTACATTGTCGTTACAACCTTTTGGATATATCAAGGCATCATTTTCTTTGGAACTAGTCAGGTATGCCTGAAGAGAGCTTATAATTTGCTAAAAATATGGGTTATATTATATTATTTTTATTTTTATCTTTTGCTTAGTAGAAATGGTGGTGTCATGTTGAGTCATAGGCACATCTCAGACTCTCAGTTGAATGAGAATCACATTCAATAAGTTTGTCTGCTAGTGAATATGTCCATGTTTTGGATCCTTGTCTGCCTCCCAATAGTACAAGCATCGTCTTTTGTGCAGTTGGTCATTCTACATAAGCTATTTGATTTGCGTCTAGAATTTCATAACCATTCATAATCATAACTGATTATAATTTACAGAGTTAAAAGAATACTGCTATGTGCAGTTTAAATTGCTTGCATGATCTGATACATGGAAGTGCATGTTTAGTTTTAGCTGCATACGATAGTGTTGGCACTCCATGTTTCTTAATAAAATCCAGATTGCTATTTTTGTGACTATTGTATGTTATCTAGCGATGGCTGTTTTAAATAATAGTTCAAGGCTGCATGAGTGCATCCAAGTTCCCTTTCAAATGATATTTTCCTTTCTCATCATGGGATGGAATAGAGCCAACTGCTTGAGGGAGAATTATAAGTGCCATCCATAAATATCATTCCTTTTAATGCTTTTATGCAAATTCCTAGTATGCTGCTTATAGTTTGTTACTGATTCTTGGCGGCTTAACAGTGACTTGTCTTGATATCTGATGTTCATGTTATAAATTTTACACTAATTCAGGTTTAGCTTGAAAATGGCGAAAGGTAGCAGGGGACGACGCAGGATGGCTTCTCGACAATGCAGAACTACCCCATATCCATTGCCATGTAATCATGATACTTCAGAGGACATATGCCCAAAGAAATGTCCTAAAGGCCTAGAGAAAAAAGACTGGGAAGATGCAACCTGTTCTGTGTGCATGGAATACCCTCATAATGCTGTTCTTCTTCTCTGTTCCTCTCACGACAAGGGTTGCCGTTCCTATATGTGTGGAACCAGCCTAAGATATTCAAACTGCCTTGACCAGTACAAGAAAGCCTACACTAAAGTGATCTCTTCTAATGATGGACAGCGTTCACACGATTCAATTCCTATTCCTCTCGAGGAGGTACCTGATTCCAGCTTGCCAGTTGAGAAGTGTAAAGCAGCGGAGCTTTTATGCCCACTTTGTAGGGGGCAGGTGAAAGGATGGACTGTAGTTGAACCTGCACGAGAGTATCTGAACATGAAGAAGAGAAGCTGCATGCAGGAGAACTGCACATTCGTTGGGAATTACAAGGAGCTTAGGAAGCATGTGAGGGCAGAGCACCCCACTGCACGACCACGTGAAGTTGATCCAGCCCTGGAACAGAAATGGAGAAGGCTTGAGCGCGAGCGTGAACGCGATGATGTGATCAGCACTATAAGGTCAACCATGCCAGGAGCAATGGTGTTCGGAGATTATGTAATTGAAGGGAATAACTATGGTCTTGATACAGATGAAGATGATGAGACCTTTGATGAGGACTCTGCAGATAGGATTGGTGATTTAGAGGGTAGCTTTGATAGTAATTTGGTGAACGTCTTTCTTCTGTTGCATGCATTTGGGCAATCAAGTAACGTTGGGCGGTTGAGACAGCCTGGGAGAGCTTTCAATCAGGATGCGGTTGGTGTCCGCCACCCTTCTCCCGCTGTAGGCTTGGAGTCATCCGATGAAGATGATGACGACAGTGATGATGACAACGGTAGTAACATATCCCTGGTTAACCGGCTACGTCGTCATGGTAGGGTGTTATTAGGACGATCTGGCAGGAGAAGTAGGCGTAGAGAATCCAACGAAAGCCAGAGATAGATCTAGACGCTGGAAAAGAAGAAGGGAGGAACAGGAAAATTTCCCTAGGTATATAGTTTAGGAGGAAAAACATAGATTTGCATTTTACTTCCTCGTTGATATTGCAAGTCTTTGTTGGAAGGAAAAAAATGATTGCTTTTTTCCTGGTAGTGTAATTTTTCCGAAGTAATTCCTAATGACCTCTCCTTCCATCGTGTTCTTAATGTGTTAAAATGGCGAATATTTTCTAATGTGAAGTTTATGTAAAGCATGTAATTTGCTGCATAACAGTGAATGTGTCATGAAAGTTCACTGTGTTTGTTCTTCGACCGCTTATGTGTCTCGACTCATTTAATAGCAATTTGGCTATGTTCAGGAGTTGGAATCTGATTCTTGCTGATTTGGTAACACTGACAGGATCTATGCTTGATACAGGTTCTTACAAAACATTTTTGCACATCATGTAAATTTTGTCAGATATTTGCAGGTTGTTGCTGATTAGTCAAAGTATACGTACTCAATGAGGCTTCACACAAAATATAATATCAATTTCCTATGAATTCACCTAACATTCATGTCAAACTTTTGAATTTAGTGTATAGTATATAATAAAGCCAACACTATCTCTTTATTTGAAGCAAGATCTGAACTAGTCTCCACCATGGCAGCATTGCTTGAGCAGCCAGCTTCTGATCAACCCACCAACCACAGGTATGTATTACTATAGCTTTCTGGTTAGTTTTTGGAATCAATCAATTCGTTTCCTTGACGCAAATACATGAACGAATATATGATTACTCGGTTTGATTCATTTGTCCCTTTTCTTGATGATAAACATCAGCAACGGACGCCAAAAATCCATCCATATGAACTGGGACGAGCTCGGGTTTGGCCTAACACCAACAGATTACATGTATGTCATGAAATGTTCCCAAGGAGAGAGCTTCTCCCAAGGATGCCTCAAACCCTATGGAAACATCGAATTAAGCCCTTCCTCCGGAATCTTGAACTACGGACAGGTATTTATGTTATTGAATACGTGCATTTGATGTTGACACGCCAGGACATATCATTTAACATAAGTTGAATCCTTTGGTGGTTTTTCTAGGGATTGCTGGAAGGTTTAAAGGCGTGCACGGGAGAAAATGGGGACGTGATGCTGTTCAGGCCCGAACAGAATGCTCTGCGGATGAAGATTGGGGCGGAAAGGATGTGCATGCCATCGCCATCCGTTGTGCAATTTGTTGATGCTGTGAAGCAAACAGTTCGGGCCAATATACATTGGGTAGTTTTTTTTTTATCAAGCGTACAAATACTGAGACTCGAACCTGAAACCTCGAGGGAACAAGTGAAATCAACCACTTGCGCACTCATTATTCTTGTCTGCAACTTGTGCATTAATAGTGGAAACTAAAGCTTGTGAAATTTCAGGTACCTCCTCCAGGTAAAGGGTCTTTATACATTAGGCCTCTGTTGATGGGATCAGGACCAACCCTTGGTTTTGGTCCTGCTCCTGAATACACATTCTTGATTTATGTTTCTCCTGTTGGAAACTATCACAAGGTATGTACTATGTACCATGTAATTTTCAAAACTACAGACCTTAGTTTTGTGCATTGTACATGTAATGCTGGATTTGGTGCACACATGACAGGAACATAGAGAACTGAACTTGATTGTAGCAGAAAATATGCATAGAGCTGTTGTTGGAGGAACTGGAGACATCAAAACAATCACCAACTATGCACCTGTAAGCTAATCATAGTATCATACATAATGAGCATTATTCTATGAACCAACCTATGTAACATGTGATTCATGATTCATGAACTGTATATAGATTTACAAAGCAGCTGGTGAAGCTAAGGCCAAAAGCTTCTCTGATATCTTGTTTCTCGATGCATTGACTGGAAAACATATCGAGGAGCTTTCTTCTTGCAACATCTTCATTGTCAAGGTACAATAATGTACTTCTCAATTTACAAATGATTCATATAAATTTACACGAACACGGATCATTGCAGGGCAATGTCATTGCAACTCCTGCTATTAGTGGAACGATTTTGCCTGGAATAACCCGAAAAAGCATCATAGAGATTGCTTCAGATTTCGGTTACCAGGTGGAGGAGCGTGTTGTTCCGGTGGAGGAGTTGATGGATGCTGAAGAAGTGTTCTGCACAGGAACTGCCATTGTTATGAAGCCTGTTGGGAGTGTAACCTATAAGGGCAATAAGTAAATTTCAAGTTCTCTTTATGTTTTCTTCTTTTGTTGTAGCAATTGTGTTAGCTACTATATGTTTATATGGATTGTGTTTTGTGCAGGGTTGTGTACAGGACTGGAGATGGATCAGTTTCTCCAAAATTGTATGATAGGTTGACTGGAATTCAAATGGGAAAGATTGAGGACAACAAAGGGTGGATTGTGAAAATTAATTGACTCATTCTTGGCTTTCATATTGGGTTTTTAGTGTACTTGTATGTTTTTTTTCTACTGAAATATTGAATAAAGACAAGTTCATCATTAGTTCAACAATTTTATCACTGTTCTTGTTATAACAAATTCATATTCATGAGATCTTGAGTTAAAAAGAACAGTTTGGAGTTGTATGAACAGAACACGATATGAAAAGACATCACAAGTCTAGCGTGTTTGAGCTCACGGATTTTGTATTTGTGTCGTGTTCGAGTTGGATAACCTAGCGCATTTAATAATCGTGTCGTGTTTGTGTCGTTCCTCCAAAATATGCGCACATAACTAATTAGTTGGGTTGTGAAACGACCAACACGCACACTTAAAGATATGCTTGTAAATTAATCCTAATAACATGGTCAAACATATTGGTTATATCATCCATAATGTTTTGAATCGTTTCATACATGTTGGCATAGTTGTAAATAAATTAATCATAATAACTTGTCAAATGTGTAAGATCGTGTCGTGCTAAACGTTTACGATAGTGTAGTGCCGAACTTGTTAGTTATATTATCCGTTATGTTTTGAATCATGTTCATGGAAATCACGTTGTATCGTGTCAACACGACATATTTAGTTATCGGGTTAAACATTCTTGGGTTGACCAACCTTAACAATGCACCTACGATAGGCCAGTTCTAGTGTGAAATGTTGAGATGTGGGCTCATTTGTGGGCTTGCATTGAGGAATGTGGCAAGCCCAACATCCCATATTTGAGAAGCCCAGCCCATAAAGGACTAAATTGCCATACAAATAATTTGCCTTCTAGGGTTTAAAATCACAAGGGTTTTAGGGTTACAGAACAGAGGCTCAAAAGAAGCACCGTAACCTCCACTTTTGCCTCCCAAATCTACTTTCCTCTGCGAATATGCCGAAGTCGAAGCGCAACAAAGCAGGTATTGTCTGCGTCTTCTTCTTCTTCTTCTTCTTCTTCTTCTTCTTCTTCTTCTTATCATCTCTCTCAATGCTCATATTTTTGTATGTACTGTCATGGTTTATGCTCTACCTGCTCGAAGCTTGAAATTTGATACACTGTTTGTTTTCTGGTAAAGTTTTGGTAAAAGTAGCTATTGATTAGTTTTGTCACCTTCTGATTTGTTATTTTGAATGCAAATTTGTCTAAATTTGTGTTTCTTTCCATAACTTAGAAATTCTGGCTTTGGATCACTGGAAGATTAAATTATTGAAACAATTGATTTTTTTTATTTGCCTTGTTTGGCTGCTAAGAAATTGTGTGAAGGAAAGGAATTGAAACTGTCAGCCTCCTAGCTTGCATGTCACTGTTTGATGAATCCTGACTCCTGAGTATGGTGTTAATTTATATGTTGTGGGTTAAAGTTGATTAATTGATGATTATGATGCAGTTACATTATCCAAGACTAAGAAGAAGGGGAGAGAGCATAAAGAGGCGGTGGTGAGTACAATAAGAGATGCAGCAGAGAATTACAGTTCAGCTTACGTGTTCTCTTTTGAGAACATGAGGAATCTCAAGTTCAAGGAGTTCAGGGAGCAGCTTAAATCTTCAAGCAGGTATGGTGAATTTAGATGTACCAGTCATTTGTAAATTGGTGGAGGATGAGACTTTCACTTTGACTGAGTCTGGTGAAACTATGCTATTGCATATTTTAATATGCCTGCCTTTCTCTGATGCAATTGAATAGCTTTTTGAAATACTTTTAGTGAGAAGTGGAAACCAACAATTATAAGATGGCTGAGTCTTATTCACTTGACGTTGTAAAGATTTCTGATTCCTGATGTCAAACCCCATGGAAACCACTATAGTCTATGGATCAATTTAGATTTTAGGGATGTCTGATCAATATTTATTATTTTTATTGCTCTGAGGTTGACTAGTCTAGGAGTTATCGATGGACAGATGATGATTGTTTTTTCTTTTGTTAGATTTTTCCTTGGATCAAACAAAGTCATGCAAGTTGCTCTTGGCCGATCTGATTCTGATGAGATCAGACCAGGACTTCACAAAGTATCCAAGGTAAGCATCACTAAGTATTACTATCCGTCTGGCTCCTAAATATATTCTTGCCTTTTGCTCATATCGTATATATGTGCTGCAGCTTCTACATGGTGATGCTGGTGTGTGTTTTACCAATTTGCCCAAAGAAGAGGTCCTAAGGTATATACTTAACATTTTTGCATATCTTTCTTTGGTTGCTAAAAATTGAATTTAAACCAAAATTTAGTGCGATGAGCTTTTGACATTCTTGCTTTCTCTATGCATTATAGCTCAAGCTTATAGTTCTTTATTTTCATATATTGCAGGTTATTTAATGAATATGAGGAGTATGACTTTGCAAGAACAGGAAGCCTTGCGAAAGAAAAGGTTTGGAAGAACTTTCTCTCTTAATAGTCCCTTATGTGCCTACATGTTAGGTGTATAAGATATCTCTCAAACTAGAATCATTGCTCTCATTTGTGTGATCATGACTAAGAGGAAGTTCTAAAATGTCTTCTTTGGCATTTGATTTTGTAAATTAATGTCCAGCTCTATTGGTTGTGACTTATGAGTTGTATGAACCTTTATGATTTGCATCTTACACAGCTTGTGCAGTATATTTATGTCATTTAACCTCACCTCATTACTTGCATTTATTCCTTGACGTTTTCAGGTTGTGCTTGATGAAGGTCCTCTGGAGCAGTTTACTCATGAGATGGAGCCCTTTCTGCGCAAGCAAGGGATGCCTGTTCGGTTGAATAAAGGTGTGCCATTGTTTTCTTTCCTTTGGTTCCCTATGACATAGGAATATATAATTTTAATCTTTATTATTGTTTATGGTATATACAGGTGTGGTGGAACTTGTTTCAGACTTTGTTGTTTGTGAAGAGGGAAAGCCTATATCACCCGAGTCATCTCGCATACTGGTAGGTTCTGGTCTTAGAGCTTGAGTGGCAAGTAAATAATTTTTTTCTTCCTAGATTTTCCATCCAAACCTTGAAACGTGATATGGTGTTCTCTCAAGGTTTACCACACTTATTTCAAGAAATAAAAGAATGCACCCATTATGGTCAAGGTTCCTAAGTTCCGTGTGTTAAAAACATTTGCTGCCGACATCATTTGTGATGCCAAATAACTGTTATGTAGTGCAATTAGACCCATAGGATCATGTCAATACATTGCACCATCGATTCTGACTGAATATATTTTAAACATTACTCATATGCCTCTAAAATTGTCTTTTCCGTACATGTTATGCGTTGGGAAAACTATAGCTATAGCTGACAGCGTATTTATTTGTTTACAGCGTTTGTTGGGGATGAAAATGGCTACCTTCAGACTTAATTTGATTTGCAGATGGAGCCCTGATGAGTTTGAACTTTACAAAGAAGAACTAGGCAATGATTCAGATGTAGAATCTGCTTAGAATGCATATCTAGTTGGGTCAAGACAGTTTTGATTGAAGGCTAAAAGTTTGAAGATCGGGTATGAATGAGCTACAAATCTGTTGTGGTTCAAAGTTATCATCTCGCAATTGTGACACAATTAGTTTCTTATGTCCTAGTTTTATAACTATTGTTGACTGTTGGGCTAGTCAAGATACCGAATGGCCTCTGTAAGCTATGTATTTGCCCTAAGTTGGAAATTTTTGTGCTTATTTATATGAGCTTTCTATCCATTAGGTATAATTTTTCTTCACAAATCACTCTAAAGTCTGGCTATTTCTTTTTGGTTGAATGGTTTGGTATTTGCTTGAACAGTCACTTTCTGTTGGCTCATTTTATGTTTTTCACTCTCATTTCATCAAAATCTAGGAAGAAAGGACTCTTGGCAATTTTTTTTACTTCTCGTACAAAGCAACATTTGTAGTTTTGTATTTGCTACAAGATATATTTGCCGAACTTGAAAACAACCTTAATGGTCGTTAAAATATACATCACGACATAGATAACAATCAAAATATGGATCAATAAGCCTGGCTAATCCATGGTTTACATCATCATGAAGCAACCATAAACATGAACCTACAGTTTCTGCACACTAACACACCCCTATTTCACGAAGCTGTTGATGCTTCTGCTTTTTTATCCTCCAAAAGCTTTAGCTCCTGTCGCCAACCTTCCAGTTTCGTCAATTTGTCCAATTGTTCTGGCTTCATGTCTTTCTGTGCAGTTTTCTGTAGTTGAGCTTCTGCAAGCCGAATCTGCAGCAGTGAACCAACAATTAGGTGGCATAATCATCAACATGAACAAATAAACATATTGTTAAATGAACGCCATGTTACAAGTAATGGTGTCCACGGCACTACGTTTGCACATGCCGGTGTTTTCAACCCACAAAATGCAAAATTAAATGCCATACATTTGCATTGGAGAGGATTGTTCATGACTATTCTGTTTACTCACATACGATACTAACACCAAAATTTAAAAAGTTGAATTTCTTTGCGAACAATAGCTCCTTGGTTTAATGATAATAATATTATTACCTTCTTTTTTACTGCTCGAATCTTTTTATCAATATCAAGAGCTGAATCTCCAGGATTTGATCCCTCTATTGACTCTGAAGGACCGGAAACTATGGTCGAACTGGAAGAAACAGCTAGCTCACTCAACTGAGATGTCAATGACTTGACAGATTCTGATCCATTATTTACATCTTCAGAAGCTGGTGTTTCTTCTTGTTTACCATCATCAGTAGGCTCCAAGTTCATATCCTTTTCAAGAGAAGCCTGTATAGCTAATTTATTAACATTGTTTGACGTAAATAATAAACAATTCAGGAAACAAGAAGCATGCATAGTGAATGACAAATTTGTGCTGACTTATTACCTAATGCCTATGCCTGAATGCTGATGACAATTACAGAGTAGAAAGCATTATGAACAATCACAATTCAAAAATGGTCACTTTTGTTTTATTTAGCTATTACCAACTAAATTAGGCAAAGATCCTCCTCATTTCCATGGAAATTTAATTCATACTTGCAGAAAAAACGATAAATTGATCTTTAGTCATTATTAACTAAAGTTGGAAAATATTATTTGAATTTCATTGAGAGAAGGGAAACACTTCTGAGATAGCAAAGTCAGTAGTATTTGCTCTAATCTTGCAACAAGAGATAACACCAACTTGTTCCATCTTGACACAAATTTACCTACAAACCACAACCAGAATTTTCACACGGAACTGCATTGAAAAACATATCTATGCATTAACTACTATATGGACGTGCAATTTAAATGAGTATGGCAACTTGGTCATCGACCGCATATTGGTGAAAAATACCTGTTGACGGTTCTACTAATGACATCAAAAGCTTATATCATAACCCTTTCTCTCTTGATAGACAGTTAACTATAGTATTACAATTCTATTTTGGTCATTCATCTAATCTAATGGCAATACAATTCACACATATACAGCTCGAGGAAAAATGAGAATAAGTGGATACCGAGAGCCCATGACCAGCAAAACAGCTTTAATCATACTTGTATAAAAATCAGGCCAGACAGCATCATAATAAATGTAACATGAGATATTCTTATCAAAGATGTTTATCGTATTATCAATTATTCCTTTCTAAGATGGCAATGCAGCATCTCATGAGAAATGAATGTCTTGACTTGAGCTAAATAAAAGTCTGTATATGAAATGTTCATGCTCAAGATAAAATGAGCTAAAAGGGATAAAATTAAAAATATGCTGTAATAACAAGTAGCAACATGCCTGTAGCCGCTTCTCCTTCTTTCTTTCATTCCTTTTAGCTGCCTTACTTTTAGGTCTCACAACTAATGCTGGGTCATAACCAGGAGGCCCATCCTGTGAAGCCATTTCCTTCTTCCACTGCATCCAACAAGATTACAAAACCCAGGTCAATATGTTGATCTGACAAACAAATACAACCCTGTTATCCATTCGTTGAGGAATTCTCCAAAGATAACAAAAAAAAAAAAAAAAAAAAATTGAATTTGCACTTTGGCACACTTTAGGGTGTGCCTAGAAAGGGGAAGATCCCCACTCAATAATGCAACAATTTAACACACATCAGCTCACTAGAAGGCATATACACACACTTTTTCTTGGGTTTTCTCCCGTCTACCACACTATATTCAACTATATACATTCCTTCAATTTAACTGGCATTTGCGAAGACTGATTGAATAAAAATTGTATTTGACATTCTACAAAATCAACTAGTCATTCTTCTAAAATTTCCAATGAAACATGTCCTTGCCAAAAATCATAGGAAATAAGTGTGCATGAAAAGCTACAGTCCAGAGAGATCATACGAGTACTATAAAAATCAAATTTCCTCTAGTTTCTAGGCAACCAAACACACCATCAAAATTGGGATTCACAAACAACTCACACTCCAAACCCCAAAACCCTAAGCAAATCCAAATTCACTAAACACAAAAACTCCTCTCAACACTACATTATAAATGTGTACACACATTATTTCCAAACGCCCAAATCAACCACAAACAAAGCTACCGCAATTGAACACACGCATACAGAGAACACGTACCAGAGCACCTTTGGATTGGTATATGGCGACTTCGTCTTGAGGGACGTATCCGGCCCGGATCCGGATGGGTTTTCGGAGCGTTCCGTCGGGTCTCCGGGTTGGGGCTACGATTCTCTCGCCTTCCTTTAGGGTTTTGCTGAGCTCTGCCATTTTTCGCAGCTGCTCTTCGCCTGCTGATCCTCCATTGCTGTTTGCCATAGATTTCTAGGGCTTATCTTTACAGCAAAATCGAGACGCAGATTGTGCTGTTCACTGAAAAATTTGATCTTTTTTCCTGAATTGATGGAATTGGATGATCTCAGTCACTACTCAAAACACACGCTTGCTTGCTTGCTCTGGTTCTTCTGTACGGCTCCTCCGGCTGCTACTGCATGTGTTGTTCAAGAACACAACGGGCCCAGCCCAAATGTATTCGGCCCATTAATAATTGAGCCCAATGTTAATTTATGGAACAATTTATAATTATTTTTTATATATAAAAAATTGACAATTATTTAAGTTTTTTTTTTCTTTATTAGTTGAGCAACATAACAGAGGTAGCTCTCCCCTTATAACCTAATAGATAAACTAACAATCCAACATATTAGCTTTTTTTCATAATCATTTATTAAAAAAGAATTAGCAAATCGATTTTTGGACCTATGTTTAGGGACGAGAGCAAGAAGAGCACCGTGGGGCAGTTGCTCTCACAAACAATATTTTTTTCTCCATTATTTGTTATAAAAACATCAATTTTTCCCCCACAATTTATTAATAGTTTATTTTTTTTTTATAATTTGCTCTCACGAAAATAAATTTCTGAATCCATCTTTGCCTATATTGTAGCCAAATCTAATTCAAAACGCGCTTATGTCCAAATTTCGTAGGAATTTTATATGCTTGTTCTTAATATGAACACTTAAGGATTTGAATAGATCCATGATCATAATCCTATTTCCTTTTGGATTAAAACCATCTCATTATGTCTTAAATAATAATTACTTAAACAAGTACATTGAATAGAATATGTTGTATACATGTGCAAATTAATTGAATTGTTGCAATATTAGGTGCAGAATCTCCATATATCTTTGACCATTTGATTTGTTAAAACATAACATTTTCTTTTTTAAATGAAAATATTATTTCACATTGTCATTTCTAAAGTTTACAATTCAGATACATGAGATACAAATAATATGAACAAAATACACAAATGATAAAGTATAAAACATAAAATAATTTCATTGAATACATTTTCATTTATAACAAAAATACTATTCTCAAACAATTTCAATTACAACAACAATGCTAGTCTCAAACGATTTCAATTACATATCGTTATTCATACGATAGCGCATGATTGCAATCTATTTATAATAAACCTAAGCTAGAAAATTTAGAAATAAAAACAGTCAAATGCCCGTTAAACGTGTGCATTGACTGCTTTTATATTTCTAGTATCTGCACATATATGCATTAATTTCAGGACAATGAAAAAATAAGTGCAAGACAAATCTAAATATAGCTTATAGCTATGAATGGACCAAATTGCACCATTTTCTATAGGCAAACATTTCATATGTTGGCCTTGGAAGTGCTACAAAATCATCTCGTCCGAAATTAACCCTGCAAGGACATCTGGAGATTTAATCGTTTATGTTTCATTTTCTTTTTAAGACTTCATAGTTATGAAAAAGCATTACACTATTCAAACAAACCTCAACTATTTTTTTGGTAGATTACTAATATGATGGTTGAAAGTTGTGTATCCTCGTAGCATTGTCATCATCGCTATCTGCTTCTCCGTCTTCTTCCGTCTTTGCGCTCCTCATTTGATCAAGATTCAAGCTTTTTTGAACTGTACTGTATCAGTAAACACAACATAAAAGAACGCAACTTTGATAATAACACGCTAGAAAAGAGAGTTTATTCATACATATAAAAACAAGAGGAGAAAGATGGAAATATGACCTAGAAAACCCTAATTGAGTAGAGATAATAAGGCTTGATATATGAGAAATGAGCGAGCATAGAGAGGTTTATATAGGAGTTGAGGGAGCAAAAACCATTGGGTGGTTAGAGAAACTGTTGTCTGTTTTGCACACAGTTTTGTTTCTTCCATTATGGAAAGACCACATTAATTCAGTTCTTATCCTTTATAATTCAGTCTAAATGCATAAAACCCTAGATTTTCTGTTCATTTTCTTCATCGTCTTATTTTAATTTGTGTTCATTGTTTTGCTTCGAATGTAAGTAAAGTCGTTACAGTCTGTCACAAGTTAAATTGAAATAGAAAAAAATTAATTATATTTCATTCACGTGTAGTTGATGGAAATAAAAATCACAGATACGCTTTCAATAGAATGAGTAATAACGCATTAGTACATGTCATTTGCACAAAGTAAATAGCGATTCAGATCAATATTTGACTTGCATAACATTGAAAACAAGTTAGGCTAGTACCTCAACAAGACTATGCAAGAAAATTACAATTTCAGCCTCAATCCATTACTCACAACAATTATCATACATGATGTTTGTTCTAAGTCAACCCCAAAATGCTCTAAGAAAATTACAGAGATAAAATGTCACTTTCCAATGTCAACAGCCGAACTGGATCTCACTGATCTTTTTTCACAAGCACAGTTGGCAGCCTCCATTTGGTTTTACATGCACAAACAAGAATCGAATTTTAAAAATTTACGCATATTTGGAAGCCTCGCAGTTTGCGGACCTTTAAAAGCACAATTTTACGATCAAATCCAAGCAGATCCTTCCCTTAAGCTTCCATCAATCAGGAGTTTGTACGGTGAATTGAATTCTCGGTGATCATTCCCTCTTATCTTCTTCCTCGTCATCTTCAAGATCATGGGCACTGGGGATCGCTCCATTTTTCTCTTGCTTTACTAAACTGACATCACCCTCTGGTTTTCCTCTGGCCAGAGGCTGAGATTCTTCATCATCAAGCTCTTCTCCTGCTTCTTCTGAATAGGCATACCTGTGAGAACTCGACAAAAAGGAGACTTAAGAAGATGTAGGATATGCAAAAGGGATATGAATGGTTCTTCACGGTTTCTATCTACAGAACAGAGATGAAATTCTCATTTGGCTAGTTTTTAGCTCTTAATAAATAGGAGTCCAGAGCTAAAATCTAAGCTCCGAGGCAGCTGACAAGTGCAAGTTCAGATGTCAACTAGACAACCTCTTAAAGACCCGGTCCTACAAGCGTTGGTATCCCACTTATTACAACCTTCCTAAACAGTTCAAAATAATAAAACAGCACGCAAGGACAGAGATGGGTGTCTGGCCAGTCCAACAAGCAGAACATATTTCTAGGTTTCCACCTACGCAATTCTAGGGTTTCAAATATGATAAGCAAAATATTACTACATTTTAGGAACTCGTAACTGTGGAGTACAAGGGTTAAAAATTCAAAAGACAGTAGTGCACACCTTTGGGAGCTTTGAGACGGGGCCCAGAGGTAGCAGATCACACAAAGCAACGCAAAAGCAAGAATGTCCCAGAAAGCAGTAATGATCCAAGCACTCTGCCATCGTTCATTGAACGGATCGGTTGCTTTAAAGTAGACCTGCAAGAGAGCTCTGATTAGGTGAGAAGACTTTAAAAGGCAACCTATAAATTAAGGTAATAGTAACGCTATCAAAATACAGCTAGTCTGACCACCCAACTATTCCGAAGAAGGTAATGTATCTCTTGAGTCTCGGGTAATAAACATAGGAGTTGCAAGTTTCATTCAAGGTCTTTTTTCTCTCACCTCAAAAACCGATACATGAAGAGAACCTCTTTCAATTTTAGTCTAAGCCAAAGAATATTCTACCCCTTCCGTCCAAAATGAGTATCCTCTTTCTTTCTTTCTTTGATTTTTCTTTTTTTTTTGCAAAAATTTATTGATTAGTGCTTAACTTTCCATCATGTGCCCCCACAAGACTTGTAACAAACTCAAAAGAAAATAGGAGACTCGTTTTGGGATGAAGGGAGAACTAGCAAAAGGTCCAATTAAGTTTTTCTACTTGTATATTACACACTTAACACAATACCAAAAGTATGAGGTGTTAGACCTAATAATACCAAAGAAAGTTGCAAGAAAGCATAACATGGGCAAAGATGGCCACATTATATCAAGTAAAGTTCCCGTAAGCGCCCCAGAAGCAATGTTTAAAAGTTGGCAATTCATCAATTATTCACTAGCTAGGTGTTCAGAAGTTCAACGATCACACAAAAGCATGATTAAAAGGAATGATGAATATGTTTCAAGAGCAGTATAATGAATAATTTACTTGCGTAACCCAATGATGGAAGCACATAAATTTGGAATGAAGATAAACAAGGTTATTGAGAGTTTTTATGTATTCACCAACAAATGAAAATGACCACTCAAACATCAGTGTTTCAACAATCAGATATTCCATGTCAAAACATAATATCAAGGAATCATGAACATTTTATTCATCAAATGTTGCAACTACACAAGATTAAGAAGTAAACGATCAAAACTGAGTCATATTCTTAAATTATACTTCGTGATAAATTTTTAACCGTTGCATTATGAACAAGTTGATCCATGTCTATCATAATTAGCACTATACTTTTCTAAATGGGTTGCAGTTTGTCGGAATGATTGTTGGGTTATATCAAGCAAAGTCAGGTGTTGAAGCCTGCTTGCACGAACAGCCAATGCAATTCTTTTGGTTACAACGAGTAAAATCATCTAAACTGTAATGGTCAAGGTGGATTGGCACACATCGTCCAAACAAAAACAAAATGGTTGACAGACTGGATGATCTGGTCATCCAATGGAATCGGGTCTTTAAGACCATGGTAACAAGTATCCAAAGGGCGTGAAACATATTAGGATTTTTGAAACAGAAACTGCAGCAAAAGATTCAAGGAAAGAGTTTAATCATCAACCGTGCAATGGGAATAATTCATTCAAGTAATTAAAAAAGGATAATAAGGATATAATGCCAAATGGCTTGATATGGAATGCAGACAAGGGTAATAATCTAGTAGTTTTCCCAAGAAGTACCACATACATATGGAATGCCATGAAATTTCCATGTAACCCATAACATAAAATACGGAAAATAAATAGCTTCCAAATCCAAATGTACAATTTATTAAAGTTAACTTCGGTAAAATCCAAAAGACTCTAGTTTAGAAGCCAAACCTCATATGCTATCCAAGTAACTGAAGCGACAACGGTAACTGCTAATGCATTTGAGAACTTCCTATATATATCCAACTTAACAGAACTCCTCTTCGCCTGGTTATAAAGAATTTTAGGGTCAGTAAACAAATATGTAGCAAACAGAAAAAAGAAGGCAAAACATCAACATTAAGGAATGGTGAGAGAAAAAGTGATACCTGTAATTGCTCTAGTGTTTTTGAGAGAGAAGTGAAAATCCACAATATTAAAAATGCATCAAGGAAAGCATCGGGAAGGACAAGAAAGAGCCTAGCTCTTCCAGATATGTCATTGATAGTCCCCACATACTCAGTAATATCCAGCAATTCAGATGCCAAAAAATAAGTTATTCCAATAAGTAGAACTTTTGAGGTAAGACCACCAAGAGTAGGTCGCACAACACCATAACCCATCGAAACAGAGAGTATAAGTAGGCGTGAAACTGTTTTTCTCACAGCTCCAATTGTCACGACCCATGTAGTAACTACAATTGGCCTCATTCCCGTATCGTTGAAATTTACATACTCAAAATACCAAAGAATCATCTCGAACAATCCTAGAGCAATGACAACTGTGATGCAATGCTGAAGGAGCAATATATCTTTCCAAAACCTCACGTACTGACAAAACCAAATGATACTTAGAACTAAATAAGCAAGTGACATAAACACATAAAACTTCATTAGTGGGGCCATCCTGCCCGGTAAATAACCATCAGGATTTTTCCACAATGTCTTCCCACTCATTGTTAGCCCCTTGAGTTTAGGATCACATGCTATAAAGAACAAATTATACATTCCCGTTTTTGTGATACCAACCCTCTCATTATCCATATTTGTAGACAAAGATCTGCCGTTGAATTGGACATTCAAAACAACAGGCCAGTTTATATCTGTTGCTGAAGGCCTCCTAATAACTTCACCCTGCTGGCAACCTTCCATCTTAGCAAGATCAGCGGTGCAACATATAGATCTTTGCCCGCCATAAGCAGAACCACCAATGTTATCCCGATCCGCAGCTTCAAAAATTATAGCTTGTATCAACCCGGTATTGTGCTCCTTTTTCGAGTGCTGTTTCGCAGACTCCTTACTCCTCCAGAAGGTGATATTCTCAAATCTATTTTAGTTTTATAGAAAAACAATTAGTAAAACACAGAGAACTCAACCACAGTACTGCCACAGTGATTAATTCATCATATAAAACCTAAAATGAAACAAAATTAAACAGCATTTTCCAAACAACTCACAATATAATACGAAAAACCAAAAACAACCCATGTTACATACAGTCACAAATCAAGATTTTGGGCTAGACCCATTTCCAATCTCATCAGATCTAACACATTTTCACATCAATCTCACACATTTTCCACAGAAACTCATAGATTGAGCAAAATAGAGACAGAGAGTGCGTGTGTACCGGATAAAGGAATTGAAGGAGTAGGAGGCGGAGGCGACGATGCCCTCGCTGCCGCCGGGGAGGGGAGAGGCGTTGCCGACATCTCTAAACTGGTCGTTGCTGTAGAGGTGGATCGAGGCGTTGCTGGTACTGAAAATGGAGGCTATTAGTAGAAGTGAGAGAATGGGTATGGGCGCGAGCTGAGCAGCGAAATCCATGGCGACGAAGATGGGGTAGGCACAGGAGAGCCAGAAATTGAGAGTGTGGATCGGCGATTTTGTGGAGTCAGAGTGTAAGAGAAGCAATGTCGGTGAGAGAGGGAAATCTCACCGAACTGTAAGACTTCACTTTCTCGAATAATAAATTTTAATTGGTAGATTTTTTAAATTAATTACAAGATTTGCTCTGGTTTTTTGTTTGATTGTGTTATAATTTGGTTTTCGTGTGCTTACCCATCTAACCAATTTGATGGTGATGGTAGACAAACCAATTTTCTAGTTTAGAGATTAAAGAGTGTTACATATTTCCTTCAAACCTTATATTAGTAAATATTCATATTATTACATGCAGT